>JBBHAA010003704.1:0-84248 GCA_037953035.1 Aquarana catesbeiana | reverse complement strand
CACGAGTATTCCGTTTGTTTCATCAGATCAGTCATGTTTTTTTCAAAGAAAAAAACTGATCCATTTTTCATCAGATTCTTATCAGTTTTTTTTTTTTTTTTGTTTTTTTTTACATTCACTACCAATGCAAAAACTGATGCAAAATAAACCGTTTGTTCGTTTACATTCGTTTTTCATTCGTTCTGTTTTATTAAAGTGGTTGTAAACCCTTACACACCACTTTTCCCTACAGGTAGGTCTATAATAAGGCTTACCTGTAGGTACTGGACATATCTCCTAAACCTGCACGTCATGGGCACATACGCACTGAAGAATCGTGCCGTTTCTAAACGGCCCGTGCCGCGACCGTCGGCGCATGCGTGGGAGTGACGTCACGTGACTCTGGCCAGTCACAGAGCCGGTGTCCACGGCCCCCGGAAAAGGAAGTGGGGTGAAGATGGACGCAGCCACCAGCGGGGACATCGCGGGCTTCGTTTGCAGGTAAGTGACACATAATGGGCTAGTAGGCGATGCATTACTAGCCCATTGTGCTTTTACTTTGCAGGGGGAAAAAAGAGGAAGTAAAACCCATCAGAGTTTACTTCCTCTATAACGAAAGAAAAATAGAGCTTTGATCAAAAAGCGGAAATAGATGATTATTCAATTACATCCCATAGAGATGCATTGATGTCCGTTTCTTCGTCCGTCAAAAGATGGGTAAAAAACGGGCAAACGGAGAGCCTGTGTGAAAGAGGCCTAATAAAGGGGATGGCAGGAAGTTTGTTGTACCTCTTCCTAGTTGGGGCTTTACTTTTTTACAAGGTGACTGGAACATTTTACATATTTTAGTAAAGAATAAAACCTTTTCACCTGTTCATCCTTTTACATAAAAGGACATTTATTTTAAATTTCGCTCGCGCTAAATTCGGCCCCTGGTCACACGACCAGTAGAGAGGTTTTGGTCACCTGATCTCTACCCAAGGGGCTTGGCAAATCCCACCGCCGGTGTTCCATCCCAATAGTGGAGACCCCACGACCAGTCTCTTGGTGTTGGTCACATGACTTGAGAACGTTTTTTAGCTTTTTGTTCTTGTCAACCAAAAAAAAAAAAAAATGTTTGTTTTGTGTCAGAAACCTAAAGAATTCCAGGTATGAATATTTTATACAAAGTTCATGATTCCACCTTGGATCAATGTAACTATGTATATATATCTGATACCTGGAAATCACATTTGTCCTGGGCACTGCTGTCCCTCCTGGGACTTCCATGTCAGAAAGAAGTGGAAGATCAGCAAACCTCCATTCAATGATCTCCACCAGGTACTGTGAACCTGGAAGGTCTCGGCTCTGAGCACTTCTGCTTTGAGAACTGACAATCTCTGGCTGCTGTGGGCAGTAAAAGGCCTAAAGAATCCATTGATACATTGTTTCTGCATCCTCCATATGAGCAAATAAAAAAAAAAAATCTCACTTGGGTTGGTGAAAAGTAGTTGAGCATCTCACAGCCGTGTTAGGGATACCAGATGAAGGGTCAGACCCCCCCACCAGAAACAGAAATATGGTATGTGGTCACCTGAGACAGAGGAATATGGATGAATGGTATGATGGGCGGTGTTTGTGATTGGACAGTATAGAGGAGTTTGTGATTGGATGGTATGGAGAGTGGAGTTTGTGATGGGCGGTGTTTGTAATTGGACGGTATGGTGGGCGGTGTTTGTAATTGGACGGTATGGTGGGCGGTGTTTGTAATTGGACGGTATGGTGGGCGGTGTTTGTGATTGGACGGTATGGAGGGTGGTGTTTGTGATTGGACGGTATGGAGGGCGGTGTTTGTGATTGGACGGTATGGAGGGTGGTGTTTGTGATTGGACGGTATGGAGGGCGGTGTTTGTGATTGGACGGTATGGTGGGCGGTGTTTGTGATTGGACGGTATGGTGGGCGGTGTTTGTGATTGGACGGTATGGTGGGCGGTGTTTGTAATTGGACGGTATGGTGGGCGGTGTTTGTGATTGGACGGTATGGAGGGTGGTGTTTGTGATTGGACGGTATGGAGGGCGGTGTTTGTGATTGGACGGTATGGAGGGTGGTGTTTGTGATTGGACGGTATGGAGGGCGGTGTTTGTGATTGGACGGTATGGTGGGCGGTGTTTGTGATTGGACGGTATGGTGGGCGGTGTTTGTGATTGGACGGTATGGTGGGCGGTGTTTGTGATTGGACGATATGGAGAGTGGGGTTTGTGTTGGGTGGTGTTTGTGATTGGACGGTATGGAGGGCAGTGATTGGATAGTATGGTGGGCAGTATTTGTGGTTGGACGGTATGGAGAGTGGGGTTTGTGATTGGATGGTATGATGGGCGGTGTTTGTGATTGGACGGTATGAAGAGTGGGGTTTGTGATTGGACGGTATGGAGAGTGGGGTTTGTGATTGGATGGTATGATGGGCGGTGTTTGTGATTGGACGGTATGAAGAGTGGGGTTTGTGATTGGACGGTATGAAGAGTGGGGTTTGTGATTGGACGGTATGAATAGTGGGGTTTGTGATGGGCGGTGTTTATGATTGGACGGTATGGAGAGTGGAGTTTGTGATGGGCGGGGTTTGTGATTGGACGGTATGGTGGGCGGGGTTTGTGAAATAATAGAACTCTATAACTTGTGACCTAACTGTAATTTTCCCCCCCCTGTGCGGCAGTGGAAACGGCAAGCTGGCCTCCTGGACGTGTATCCTGGGTTTCGTGGTCATGATGTCATTGGACGTCGGTTTAGGATAACGACGGTCACCGCAGTGCGGATGCTGAACCCACAATCGGAAGAGGCGCTGGGCGCTACGACCGCAGTTTACAAACAAATTTGCCTTTTTATGGATGATTGATTAGTTGTGTATTTATATCTGATGTTTTCTGAGTGTTAATATTGGGAGTTTGATCGGGGGGGATAATCCTGTGTAGATGAGATTGATCAGGTGGAGACAGGAAGTCTCATGTATGATAATTGGGGGGGGGGGAATATTTTGTCTATTGTACCTGATCAAATGCTTCCATACATTCCAAGAAGGGCTCATTCACCTGTATAGGGGGCGTTCCTTTCTGTAACGACTGAAACCAAAGCACCCTCAGACTTGTTCTCAGTGGTGGGGGCAGACCTGTGTTCTCGGGGGGGGGGGGGGGGGACGTAGCAGTTTTGGGTTGCTTACTTGCAGGCAAGCCTGTGGGCATTAAATGCACCCCCAACACTCTAAAATTAGGAGGGACGCCTTTGAGTACAAAGTATGTCAGTAAAGTGCACGCCCCCCTGCCCCGCCCCCTATGCAGACCGCAAAAATAAAATGGATTAAACCAACAGGAGATTCTGTTCAGCACTTTACTGGATCTTCAGAATTATACCTGGACTCATTTAGAGGTTGGATGGAAGGGGGTTACATTGATATAGTAATATATTTTTATAAATCTACTGTATACAGCAGATCATAAATAAGGGGGGGGGGGGTTGGGACAGATAGGAACTCTGCAAACCACCATTGTTGCTGGACAGATTGACTTGTATGTAAATGTGGACAAAAATCTAAATGAAGCACCAGAAATAAAATAAAAAGGAGAATACAGAATCATTACCGGTATTGAAAACACAAATATCAGAGTTCAGGATTATTTACAACACAGAGAAATAGTGAATTGTTGAGGGGCAGATGCACTTTAAAACAAAGCACATGTGTCCATTCTGTTTCCGACCCCCTTTTCCCTTCACAGATGTATACTTGCCCCTCCTGACCTGTCCTAACCCAACTCCCCCTTCCCTCCCTTGACCTACCTCCCCCTTCCCCTATGCATACTTGGCTCACCTTTCCCTTCACAGATTATCTCCTCTCCTCTCCCCTAACCTAACCCCCCTTCACAGATGTATACTTGCCTCTCCTGACCTGTCCTAACCCAACTCCCTCTTCCCTTATGAATACTTACCTCCCCTGACCTAAGCCCCTTTTCCCTTCACAGATGCATACTTGCCCCTCCTGACCTGTGCTAACCTACCTCCCCCTTCCCTTACCTCCCTTGACCTAACCCTCCTTCCCCTATGCATACTTGGCTCCCCTTTCTCTTCACAGATTACCTCCTCTCCCCTAACCTAACCCCCCCTTCCCCTTCATAGATGTGTACTTACCTCCCCTGACCCGACCTGACCTAACCCCCTTTTCCCTTCACAGATGCATACTTGCCTCTCCTGACCTGTCCTAACCTAACTTCCTCTTCCCTTATGAATACTTACCTCCCCTGACCTAAGCCCCCTTTCCCTTCACAGATGTGTACTTACCTCCCTTAACCTAACTCCCCTTCCCCTATGCATACTTGGCTCACCTTTCCCTTCACAGATTATCTCCTCTCCTCTCCCCTAACATAACCCCCCTTCCCCTTCACAGATGCATACTTGCCTCCCCTGACCTGTGCTAACCTACCTCCCCCTTCCCTTACCTCCCTTGACCTAACCCTCCTTCCCCTATGCATACTTGGCTCACCTTTCCCTTCACAGATTACCTCCTCTCCTCTTCCCTAACCTAACCCCCCTTCACAGATGTGTACTTTTCTCCCCTGACCCGACCTAACCCCCTTCCCCTTCACAGATGCATACTTACCTCTCCTGACCTGTCCTAACCTAACTTCCTCTTCCCTTATGAACACTTACCTCCCCTGACCTAAGCCCCCTTTCCCTTCACAGATGCGTACTTACCTCCCTTGACCTAACCCCCCTTCCCCTATGCATACTTGTCTCCCCCTTCTCTTCACAGATGCATACTTGCCTCCCCCTAACTGACCTAATTCCCCTTCCCCTTTACAGATGCGTATGCACGCTTGCCTCCCTTGACCTTACCTAACCCCCTTTTCCCTTTTACAGATGCGTACTTACCTTCCCTGACCTAACACCCCCCCCCCTCTTTCACTAATGTATACCCACCTCAGTCTCACAGTGGCAGTTCTGCTCTCTGTTTACATCCAGCGGTGGAAGTCTCGTGGTCCCAGCTTTGTCTGCACCTTACAGATCCATAGACTACTGAGGGGACCGTCTCCGATTATCCTCGGCCTGGACACAGAGCCCTGTAGAAGAAGTCTATGGGGGGACTAATTGGCCAGGACAGTGAAGATTTGCACCGTCAGATGTAAACAAACACCAGTGGCCACGGCTGTTTTATTGAGGTAAATATTCATTGGTGGAGAGGGCTTAGGTTGGGGCAAATATGGGTAAGAGCACTTTAAGGCTCCTTTCACACAAGCCAAAGTTGCACCATGTTCAGTGCGACTTCGGAGTCTGACTTTGATACGACTTTTACTCTCTCTGGCATTGAAGTTGTGGCAAAGTAGTGCAGGAACTTCAGTAGTGTCACTTGGAACGGCTCTCATAGAGATCTATGACATTTCACATGTCCTGTCCCAACCCAACTCCCTCTTCCCTTATAAATACCTACCTCCCCTGACCTAAGCCCCCTTTCCCTTCACAGATGTGTACTTATCTCCCCTGAACTAACTCCCCTTCCCCTATGCATACTTGGCTCACCTTTCCCTTCACAGATTATCTCCTCTCCTCTCCCCTAACATAACCCCCCTTCCCCTTCACAGATGCATACTTGCCTCCCCTGACCTGTGCTAACCTACCTCCCCCTTCCCTTACCTCCCTTGACCTAACCCTCCTTCCCCTATGCATACTTGGCTCACCTTTCCCTTCACAGATTACCTCCTCTCCTCTTCCCTAACCTAACCCCCCTTCACAGATGTGTACTTTTCTCCCCTGACCCGACCTAACCCCCTTCCCCTTCACAGATGCATACTTACCTCTCCTGACCTGTCCTAACCTAACTTCCTCTTCCCTTATGAACACTTACCTCCCCTGACCTAAGCCCCCTTTCCCTTCACAGATGCGTACTTACCTCCCTTGACCTAACCCCCCTTCCCTATGCATACTTGTCTCCCCCTTCTCTTCACAGATGCATACTTGCCTCCCCCTAACTGACCTAATTCCCCTTCCCCTTTACAGATGCGTATGCACGCTTGCCTCCCTTGACCTTACCTAACCCCCTTTTCCCTTTTACAGATGCGTACTTACCTTCCCTGACCTAACACCCCCCCCCCTCTTTCACTAATGTATACCCACCTCAGTCTCACAGTGGCAGTTCTGCTCTCTGTTTACATCCAGCGGTGGAAGTCTCGTGGTCCCAGCTTTGTCTGCACCTTACAGATCCATAGACTACTGAGGGGACCGTCTCCGATTATCCTCGGCCTGGACACAGAGCCCTGTAGAAGAAGTCTATGGGGGGACTAATTGGCCAGGACAGTGAAGATTTGCACCGTCAGATGTAAACAAACACCAGTGGCCACGGCTGTTTTATTGAGGTAAATATTCATTGGTGGAGAGGGCTTAGGTTGGGGCAAATATGGGTAAGAGCACTTTAAGGCTCCTTTCACACAAGCCAAAGTTGCACCATGTTCAGTGCGACTTCGGAGTCTGACTTTGATACGACTTTTACTCTCTCTGGCATTGAAGTTGTGGCAAAGTAGTGCAGGAACTTCAGTAGTGTCACTTGGAACGGCTCTCATAGAGATCTATGACATTTCACATGTCCTGTCCCAACCCAACTCCCTCTTCCCTTATAAATACCTACCTCCCCTGACCTAAGCCCCCTTTCCCTTCACAGATGTGTACTTATCTCCCCTGAACTAACCTCCATGACTTGGCATGGGACTTAGGAAATATAATGTTGCATGACAAGTTGCAGCCCATTGGTTTCAGTGGTACCTGTTCAGATTGGTGTTAGAAAAGGTGCCTACACGACTTTTCATGCAACTTCATGCCAGAGACGTCGAACTGGAAAGTGTAAATGGAGCCTTACTGTCTTGAGATTCACCTTCTTGTTCTAGTAACTGTTGCCACCAGACCAGGAGAAAAGAGAGGTGAGACCTTTCAATGGGGACACTTCTTCCGAGGAGATTCCCTCACTTTCTGTTCTCTATAGGGTAGAAAGTAAAGAGAAACCTCCCCAATGGGACACATATGGCAAAAACACCCCAAAGAAAACGAAGAGCCACTCTAACTTTCCTACGCTCTCCAAAACTGCAGAAAGTATTACCAGCTTTAGGAGGATCTGATACAAAGCGAACAAGCTGCATGGAATCTAAACTTGCTAACCTGCCATTGCCCTCCCTTTGTCCCACCAACCTCCACTGGGTCTTTCTGTGGTCTCCTCGTTGGTATTGTGTCACAAACCCATCATCGCCTGGCAGGGTAGAGAGCAGAGTATATGTGTAAGCCCCGGGCCACCTACCTCCACAAAAAAATAGGCCACACTGTAGCTGGAGGCCCGGACATGGCAGACTATAGTAACCAAGTCCAGAGCCGAAACCTCTCCAGGTGCTCGTGTGTATTGGAGGCCACTTGGCTGATCAAACTTTTTCAGGCCAATCATTTGGGTCCACTTGGAGGGGGTTTGGACCCCTCTATGGCCTCCTTGTAATATCATTGGGTGCAGAGCTAAAACCTCTCCAGGTGCTCGTGTGTATTGGAGGCCACTTGGCACCTTTTTCAGGCCAATCAAGTGGGTCCACTTGGAGGGGGTTTGGACCTCTCTGTGGACTCCTTGTAATATCATTGGGTGCAGAGCTAAAACCTCTCCAGGTGCTCGTGTATATTGGAGGCCACTTGGCTGATCAAACTTTTTCAGGCCAATCATTTGGGTCCACTTTGAGGGGGTTTGGACCTCTCTATGGACTCTTTGTAATATCATTGGGTGCAGAGCTAAAACCTCTCCAGGCGCTCGTGTGTTCTGGAGGCCACTTGGCACCTTTTCAGGCCAATCAATTGGGTCTACTTGGAGGGGGTTTGGACCTCTCTATGGGCTCCTTGTAATATCATTGAGTCTAGAGCCGATAAACGAGAACAAATGGAAGCACTCCTCTCTGAGCCAACTTTTATCCTTTACAACTTATTGAAGATAAGCCATCCGAGGGATCAATTGTCTGAAATAATCTGCGTTGTCCCAAAACGATGGGTTTGCCCCCCCCCCCCCCCCTCCAAATGGCCCAAATCAATTGGCCTGAAAAGGCCAAGCGGCCTCCAATACATCCGAGCACCTGGAGAGTTTCTAGCTCTGGACTTGGTTCCTATAGTCTGCCATGTCCAAACGGGGGGGGGGGGGGTAAACTTCCATAATAAGTGAGGCTACACAATTTTTACCCTTCCCGCCCTGTGTCACTTTAACTTGGCCATGGCTGGGGATCGGGAAGGTCTACCTGATCATGTGACCACTGTGATTGGCTGATCCAAACGGCTCCCAATCGTTACCAGAGACCAGGAGCTGTCTATGAAAGACTGAAACCTCAGCTCCCCATGGACACATGTGGACGTTAAAGCCCCACCCTCTTTGCCGCCGCACGTACGCGTTGCGTCAGCCGCAAGAGGATTAACCGTATACTGGACAATTTTAAAAATGTTTGCCCAGCCATGGCGGCCTCTCTTCACTAGGTGAAATCCCAGGTAGAGAAAAAGAAAACATGGAGGCGTTTCCCATTTTAACCAATCGGAGTCTTGCTTTCCATATTCTAGCTCGGCATTAGACACATAGCTACAATCTGATTGGCTGTAAAAAAAAAAAAAAAAAAAGGACACATGTCTGCTCCCCCTCCCCCTATCTGGTCTAATAGCCTTTTCGTGGCAGTTTTGGGTGGGGTGTTGGGTAGCAGTATGTCTCACCTCCCCAAATTTCTAGTTTGGATTTGAAGGGAAGGTATAGAATGCGATGGTGCAGAAAAAAGTCTGTGAACCCCGGAGAGACCGAACGGGCATTGTACAAGGTTTTGAAATAAAAATAAAAAAAATTAAAAAAAATTTATATTTAAAGAATTTACAACGAATGGCAGTAAGATAAACCGAATAAATCCTTATAAGTTTTATATGGGTTTGTAGTCGTTTATTCTGTATCTACCCCGCCCCCCCCCCGCACATTGACCCGGCCGTAGCAGTCTGCCAAGAGCGAATCCATCATGGGGGGGGGTGGGGAGCCCTGATCGATGGAATGAGAACTCATAAATGAAAGTCTCTGTAGAACCCAACAATGAGGGTTCCCCCTGCAGGCTGAACGAAGGAACTCCCAACAGATTTCTCCGTCCATGTTCCCAGGATGGATGGGCGATGGGCCATTGCATTCTGACAGAAAACATTTTCCAGCAGGCACCGCCGACCAAAGCCGACCGAACAATCAATCGTCAAGTGTTGGCAGGCCCATCTAAGCTCGAATTTTGGCCAATAAGGAAGTCCGTGTATGGCCAATATTAGACTTCCCAGACAGCTGTTACGGAAACTACAATGTCCATGAGGCATTGCAAGGCCAAGAAGCATGACTTCCAAAGGCTGAGGCAGGATGGGACTTGTAGTTCTGCAACAGCTGAAGGGCCACAGGTTGGGCACCCATGCAAGAACAAGAGACACCCACAATGTGCCTACTAGGGGGCAGCATTTAAGCTCCCGCCTTCCCTTCAGTCAACAGGGAGCATTGGACCTCTGCAGAGAGGCTGCTGCTTCCACACAGAGAGCAAGGGTCCCCCTCTAAAGTATGTTGTCAGGGGATGGGCTTTCCTATTTAGGCTGTGGCTGCTTTCTAAAGGAAACCTTTGCAGACCTTTTGTTCGGATGCACCTGGAGTGTATTTAACAGATTTGACCACTTCCCAAACGCGCCAGTTCTGGGAGGCCAAAAAGAATCGAGCGCTAATATGTGTGCTGCATGTGCAAATCTACCCCCCCCCACCCCCCTGAAATCTGCCCCCCTACTGAAATCCCCCCCCCCCCAGCACAAATCTTTGCCCCTCCCCCAATCCCCTCTCCAAGCTCAAATCCTCTCTCTCTCCAAATCCGCCCACCCTCCAAAAAAAAAAAAAAAAAAATTCACCCCTCCTACCACGGATCCGTTACACCTCCAGTCCCCCCCCCCCCCCCCCAAGCACAAATCCTCTTCCTCCCCCCATTCCTCCACCAACTTAAATCACCATTCCTAATTTCCTCTCCTATAGCAAGACTTATCCCCTGCCACCCTCCAAATTCCCCCTCCCACCACAAATCTCCCCCCATCCCCAATTTCCTTGAGGTGCCCCCCACCTCCCGCCTCACATGATACCACAGTGCCCAGGGCAGCCGCCCCTCCTGCCCACCCCTTGTCCTGGCCATGCATGAATTTCCTCAAAGAACCCCACCTCCCGCACGCCCCCTGGGGCACGCATCGGGCGCGCTCTATGACTGCGATGTCCTATTGGTAAAGGGCCAATCATAGCAGCCCTTTAACAATCAGCTGTGTCTGTGTGAGGAAAGGAGAGCCGATAACCAGCAAGGCTGTCACCAGTGGTGTCACCCCCATTGGTCTCTCTCCTATCTACCCCCCCCCCCACATTGGGCTGTCTACTACCACCCCAACCCCCCCCCCATCGGACGCTCTTCTGTCTACTCCCCCCCCCCCATTGGGCTCTCTCCTATCTACCCCCCCCCCCACATTGGGCTGTCTACTACCACCCCAACCCCCCCCATCGGACGCTCTTCTGTCTACTCCCCCCCCCCTCGGGCTCTCTCCCATCTACCCACCCCCCACATTGAGCTGTCTCCTGTCTACCCCACCCCCCCACATTGGACTGTCTACTACCACCCCAACCCCCCCCCCATCGGACGCTCTTCTGTCTACTCCCCCCCCCCCATTGGGCTCTCTCCTATCTACCCCCCCCCCCCACATTGGGCTGTCTACTACCACCCCAACCCCCCCCATCGGACGCTCTTCTGTCTACTCCCCCCCCCCTCGGGCTCTCTCCCATCTACCCACCCCCCACATTGAGCTGTCTCCTGTCTACCCCACCCCCCCACATTGGACTGTCTACTACCACCCCAACCCCCCCCCCATCGGACGCTCTTCTGTCTACTCCCCCCCCCATTGGGCTCTCTCCTATCTACCCCCCCCCCCCCACATTGGGCTGTCTACTACCACCCCAAACCCCCCCCCCATCGGACGCTCTTCTGTCTACTCCCCCCCCCCCTCGGGCTCTCTCCCATCTACCCACCCCCCACATTGAGCTGTCTCCTGTCTACCCCACCCCCCCACATTGGACTGTCTACTACCACCCCAACCCCCCCCCCCAATCGGACGCTCTTCTGTCTACTCCCCCCCCCCATTGGGCTCTCTCCTATCTACCCCCCCCCCCACATTGGGCTGTCTACTACCACCCCAAACCCCCCCCCCATCGGACGCTCTTCTGTCTACTCCCCCCCCTCGGGCTCTCTCCCATCTACCCACCCCCCACATTTAGCTGTCTCCTGTCTACCCCACCCCCCCACATTGGACTGTCTACTACCACCCTAAACCCCCCCCATCGGACGCTCTTCTGTCTACTCCCCCCCCCACCTCGGGCTCTCTCCTATCTACCCCCCCCACATTGGACTGTCTACCACCCCAAACTGCCCCCCCCATTGTACGCCCTTCTGTCAACCCCCCCGGGCTCTCTCCTATCTACCCCCCCCCACATTGGGCTGTCTACCACCCCAAACCCCCCCCATTGGGTGCTCTTCTGTCTTCTCCCCCCCCTCAGGCTCTCTCCTATCTACCCACCCCCCACATTGGGCTGTCTATTGTCTACCACCCCAAACCCCGACATCAGGTGCTCTTCTGTCTACTCCCCTCCCCCTCAGGCTCTCTCCCATCTACCCACCCCCCACATTGAGCTGTCTCCTGTCTACCCCACCCCCCACATTGGGCTGTCTACCACCCCAAACCCCCCCCATTGGGTGCTCTTCTGTCTACTCCCCCCCCCTCGGGCTCCCTCCTATCTACCCACCCCCCCACATTGGGCTGTCTACTACCACCCCAAACCCCGACATCGTGCGCTCTTCTTTCTACTCCCCCCCACCACGGGCTCTCTCCTATCTACCCCCACATTGGGCTGTCAACCACCCCAAACCGCCCCCCCCATTGTACGCTCTTCTGTCTACTCCCCCCCCCCCCCCGGGCTCTCTCCTATCTACCCCCCACATTGGGCTGTCTACCACCCCAAACCGCCCCCCCCCCCCATTGTACGCTCTTCTGTCTACTCCCCCCCCCGGGCTCTCTCCTATCTACCCCCCCACATTGGGCTGTCTACCACCCCAAACCCCCCCCATTGGGTGCTCTTCTGTCTACTCCCCCCCTCCCCCCTCAGGCTCTCTTTCTAACCACCCCCCTCTCTCCTGTGGGTGTTACCTATGCAAATACAGCCTATCTAGGACCACCCACTCCTCCAGATTGACACCCCACCCATCAAGGCTTTTGATATTTGCATAACTCCACCCAAGCGCCAGCCCACTGCTTGCATCAGCACTCGGGGCTCTGGGGAGGAGTACTTAGGCCGGGGTGCTATGACATTTTCAGGAAGCGCTGTACACCCCCCTGCCGGCCCCTCCCACCAGCCATGATCTGCCTGCATTGCATAGAGAAGCGCAGAGACCCAGTGATGGTCTAAAAAAAAAAAAAATTAAAGGTATGCAATGAAATTTAAGAGGTTGTAAAAACATTGCTATGTGGATGGGGGAGGAGACCGCGGAAGGCATAATATATGCAGAATAAACTTCAACTTTATAGCATGCAAGTAAATAAAATGTATTCACTTAGAATAATAAGGTGATAATATCTGCTTGCTTCATGTGACTTTGAAGGACAGGTCCACTTAAAAAACAGTCGGGGGGGGTAATAAAATGACATTAACATAAAGATTGCTGAATATCGCCGGCGCTCTTCCTGGATGAGATCAGATACAGAGGAACGGCCCAAAGCAAATTCCAGAACAAAAGCGGCAGCTGCCAGGTGACCCGTCATTCCTCGCCGTTATCTGCGGGTGACTCAGCGCCCTCATGGCCTCACAGCGAAGGTATGTTCTCTATTGTCACGAAACATCGCTCTGCACTGCAGGATGTGATCGATCGATGATAACGTTCCGGGAAGACGCGGCGCGCTTCTAATACAGGCGAAAAGCCCTTGTTCTCACCTTTTGCTACATCTCAGTGCTGCTGACCCCCTGCAGCTTCTTTACAACCACTTCCTGTCTACATGCACACTTGTGGTGGCCGCCCGACATTTCTCAGAGCGATGGCGACAACGAAGGACCATGCCTGTGTAATGCCGAGTCCATGTTTGGGAGATCAAAAGTGCAAAAAGTGACAACACTGGAGCACAATTATAGTCAAGGGCAGAGCGTTGTCACCCCATAACAGGAAGTGCCTGAATAAGGACCTCCGTGGCGGGATCACCAGGGATTATTTAAACCACTTGCCGACCATGCTATAGCCGAATGACGGCTACAGTGCAGCCGGCTATTTCTGGGAAGTCGTCATACGACGGCGTCCTGTGATCAAAGCGTGCTCTGTAATCGCAGTGTCCAGAGGACAAAGAAAAAAAAACTCACCCAGTTCACTGGGAATCTGTAATAGAAGAGATAGCCGGCAACCCTAGAGCTTCTTCTTGCAAAATGTATTAAGCACAACAGCAATGTACAATCCACATATACTAACGCGTTTCGTCCGGCTATGAGGAAGGCTTTTGGCCGAAATGCGTTAGGATCATGTCCACTGCTGATCACAGATTGAGGTAAAGAGCCAATCAGTGATCAGCTGTGTCCAGTCACAACTGATCACGGATGTCAACAAAAGCCAGTTATCGGCACTCCTTTCCTCACGCTGACAGCATGAGAAAGAGAGCTGATAACCGGCTTCTCTAAAAGGGGCATCTACACTGATTATCAGTGCAGTGCCTACCAGTGCTGCCAATCTGTGCCCACAAGTGCTAAAAATCAGTACCCATTGGTGCCTCATCAGTGCGCCTATCAGTGCCCAACAATGCTGTCTCATCAGTGCCGCCTCATCAATGCAGCCTATCGGTGCCCATCAGTGCCGCCTACCAATGCCCATCAGTGCAGCCTTTTAGTGCCCATCAATGCAGTCTACCAGTGCCGCCTCATCAATGCAGCCTATCAGTGCCCATCAATGCTGTTTCATTAGTGCCCATCAATGCTGTCTCATCAGTGCCCACCAGTGCCGTGTCATCAGTGCAGCATACCAGTGCCCATCAATGCTGTCTCATCAGTGCCCACCAGTGCCGTGTCATCAGTGCAGCCTACCAGTGCCCATCATTGCTGTCTCATCAGTGCCCACCAGTGCTGTGTCATCAGTGCAGCCTATTAGTGCCCATCAGTGCTGTCTCATCAGTGCCGCCTACCAGTGCCCATCTGTGCAGTCTTTTAGTGCCCTGTAATGCAGCCTACCAGTGCCCATCAGTGCTATCTCATCAGTGCCGCCTCATCAGTGCAGCCTATCAGTGCCCATCAATGCTGTCTCATCAGTGCCCACCGGTGCCGCCTCATCAATGCAGCCTATCGGTGCCCATCAATGCTGTCCTCTATGCCGCCTCATCAGTGCCCTTCGGTGAAGGAGAAAAAATGACCCGTTTGCAAACACTTTATAACAAACTGAAAACTTTTTTTTTTTAATTTTGGTCTTTATTCGTTTATTTAGCAAAAAAATAAAAAACCTCGCAGTGATTAGATACCACCAAAAGAAAGCTCTATTTGTGTGAAAAAAATGATAAAAATGTCATATGTGAGTACAATGTAGCACGACCGCGCAATTGTCCTTCAAAGTGTGACAGCGCTGAAAGCTAAGAATTGTCCGGGCAGGAAGGAGGGGAAAGTTCCCGGGAAGCAAGTGGTTAATATAAACTAACTGCAAACTTTAAAAAAACTGAAAACAACTTCTGACACGAACGTGTTAAAGAGCGGGAAATATGAAATAAGAAAGGCGATTGTGGATTTCCGCGGCGTGACGCAATGTAACAAACCACATAACATTGTGCCCCCTCGTATCTTGTTTGTAGAATTAAAACGCCTCCATGGAGGTCAATACATAAGAATGATAAGATCTCATCACACACAATAGGAGTATCGGCCTCTGTTCACGCCTACGCGGGGGCGACCGACTGCACGCGTTTTGTCACATTTTCACGCATCTTGCTTTCTCATTGGACTACCCTACGCGTGAAAATCACATAAAACAAGTGCATGACCCTCTTTAAAAATTGCTCTGCACCAAAACGCATGCTACTTTGTTGCGCTGTGTTTTGGCGGGGCGTGTATGCGCTCAGGTTAACGAGGAATTGGTGGCACCGCCGCATGACTGCCAAAGGGCCGCACGTTTTTGTGTGTTGCAGGAAGATGTAACGCTCCGCCTTTTCTGTTCGCTCTTGCGCCGTCACGTTTAGGGCTGCCATATGTGCGAGAAATGCGCAAAAGAAGTCGCTGACCCTTTTACAATATCGCACCGGACAGCATGGCGCAAAGTTTTTGCATTAAATGATATGTTGGGGTGCCAATTAAAGAATTACTGTCTCTGCTGCGCATCTGCTAAAGGCCAGCGCGTTTCCGATTTGAACTTAGTCTGTAGACGTGCGTCTAAATCTACCTTCCTTCTGAAGCCCGATCCGTGTTTGGATCGCACTTCAGACAGGTGGCGAGGAGCACTGCAGCACCCCAGTGTTCTTCACATGCTTGCGTTAGCTTCGCATCTCGCCAAAATTGTCCCAACATGCAGTCCCGGGACAAGCTCACCTAGAGCCCAGAGCTAACATGCCAAACTGTGCCCCCCCCCCCTAAAAGATGTATGAGCATTGTGCGTCCCCCTCCCCAAAACATTGAACACTTACCTGCATTCTTACCCTCTAAGCATAAATCCCCCTCTGCAAGTCTGACCCTCTGCTGAAATCCCCCCTCAGCAAAAATCTTTGTCCCCCCCATCCCCCCCAAAACAAATGCCTCCCACCCCTAGAGAAAAAAAATTACCCCTTCTAGCACAAATCCTCTACCCCTGAAATTTCCCATCCTAGCATAGATTGCCCCCAATCATCCCTATTGGCATAAATTCAGCCCCCCCCCCCCCATCTCCATCCCTAGCACAAATACCCCCTCCCCCCCAAATTTCCACTCCTAGCACAAATACCCCCCAATCACCCCTATTATCACACAAATCCACCCCAAAAAAAAAATTCCACTCCTAGCACAAATCCCCCCCCCCCCCAATCATCTCTATTAGCAAAAATCCCCCCCCCCCCCCCAAATTTCCACTCCTAGCACAAATCCCCCCCCAAGTTACCCCCCAATCATCTCTATTAGCAAAAATACCCCCCCCCCCCAATTTCCACTCCTAGCACAAATCCCCCCCCCCCCCCAAGTTACCCCCCAATCATCTCTATTAGCACAAATCCCCCCCCCCCCAATTTCCACTCCTAGCACAAATCCTCCCCCCAAGTTACCCCCCAATCATCTCTATTAGCAAAAATCCCCCCCCCTAAATTTCCACTCCTAGCACAAATCCCCCCCCCAAAAAAAATTTACCCCTCAACCATCCCTATTAGCACAAATTCCCCCCCCTCCATTTCCACTCCTAGCACAAATCCCCCCCCCAAAAAAAATGTACCCCTCAATCATCCCCTATTAGCACAAATCCCCCCCCCAATTCCACTCCTAGCACAAATCCCCCCCCCCCCCCAAATTACCCCTTAATCATCCCCTATTAGCACAAATTCCCCCCCCCCCCCCAATTTTCATTAGCACAAATCCCCCCCCCCCCATCATCATTATTAGCACAAATTTTCCCCCTACAAAAAAATTCCCCTCCTAGCAAACACCCCCCCCCCCCCAATTACCTCCCAATCATCCCTTTTGGCACAAATCCCCCCCCCCCCCAAATTTCCACTCCTAGCACAAATCCCCCCAAATCATCCCTATTAGCAAACCCCCCCCCCCAAATTTCCAGTCCTAGCACAAATCCCCCCCCCAAAAAAAAATACCCCCCCCCCCCAATCATCCCTATGAGCACAAATCCCCCCAAAATCAATTACCCCCCAATCATCCCTATTAGCACAACCCCCCCCCCCCTCCCAAATTTCCATCCTAGCACAAATCCCCCCAATCATCCCTACTAGCACATCCCCCCCAACATATCACCTCTAGCATAGACCTCCCGAATCCCCCTTCCAACACAAATCCCCCCAAATAAGCACTCCTAACAACCCCCCCCCCAAAATTCCCCCTCCCAATCTCCTCACGGCACCCCCCACCAACACCATGATACCACAGTGCCCAGGGCAGCCGCCCTTCCTGCCCACTCTTGTCCCGGCCCTGCCAACATGTGTTGCCTGCCAGGCTTTGCCGCTCCCCAAAAGCTTCCATTGATGTCAATGTAAATGCGCCACAAACACCCCTATGGCGTTTACAGAGCGTTTGAGATGCATTTAGAAGGCGGTACTAGCCGAGACGATAATATAAAAATCCATACAATAAAATAAAAAACACAACACAGTCCGGCAAGTGTTTTTTTTTTTTTTTTAACACAACGTAAACGCATCAAAAACATGCCGTTAACGCATCTTAAATACATAAGGTGCATTAATGGGCGATCAGATTTCTTTGCGCGTCACCTGTTTGCCGAAAAATGCATCACACTCGTTTGCGGGGCATTTGTGGCGCTCCCCCATTTGCTTGCGTGTGCAGAGAGGTTCGGCGGTTGGTAACTTTGCCGCGGGCGCAAAGCATCACAGCATAGAAACACCCCCATCTGCTGCCTATTGCAGCTTAAGGGGAGGCCGTTGTGCTGCGTTTTTTGCCCATCCACCAATTGAACATCTGAATGAAATCTTACGCTCCATTCACACTTCTGCGATTTGTCGTGCGACTTTGGACATCAAAGTGCACCCCATTCTTTTCAATGGCACCCATTCAAATCGGTGTGACTTAGGCTCCGTTTAAACCGCGGCGCTCCGGATTGTGGGCAGAATCGCCATTCTGCTTGCGATTCCCCAAATCGCCGCAAAAACGCCGAAGCGCGCTTGCAATCCCGCTACTTTCAATGGCACCCCAATCGCTGCGTGATTTTTGCTGCGACTGTTCGGAACTCCTTTTGGGGCCACAGGCGTCGCGTGATTTTGTGTTTTGTCGCGCGGCAAAAATCACGGGACGCCCGTCGCCCCAAAAGAACTTCTTTTTCGGCGACAGGCGTCACGTGATTTTAATGATTTGTTGTGGGACAATCGCGGCAAAATCGCGCTGCAATTGGGGGGTGCCGTTGAAAGTAACGGGATCCATGTTTTGCGGCGATTCCAGAATCGCGGGGAGAATCGCAGCATCTCCGTCCGCGATCGGGGAACGCCAAGGTGTAAAACGGAGCCTTAAAGTCGCAGCGACTTTGAAAAGGTGCCTGCGCTACTAAATGTAAAGTCGATCAAAGTCGCGCACCAAATTGTGCGACTTTGGAGACGCGCTAATGTGAATGGAGCCTTAATCGGCCTTTAAATTTGATACAAATATATAAACTAAAAACTTTTTTGGCGCACTCATTGACCCCGAATCTTTCGCTTCCTTGGAATGCTTGTTTTGTTTTTTTTGTTTTTTAACCCTCCGGCGACCACGGGTGTCGCTATAGGCGGCTGTCGGTCGGCGGCGACTGGGTTAACGCATTCTCTGCTTTCACACAAGTGCTGAGTCAGTGCAGAAGAATTCTCTTTCTCTCGGAGTGGGGGGGGGGGGGTTTATTACGGTAATGTGGAAACCTTCCTTCCCTCCCTCGCTCTCCCCCGGGGATCGCGTGCAGATGCCGATATTTACCTGATGCCAAAAGAGAGCGAGGCAGACGAGAAGGGGACAAGGTGCAGCTGGGTGTAATTGCGGTTTTGCGAGCAAGGGCGGAACCCCGAGCCAAGCGAGGATCTGTGCACGCACAGGAACAATGCAGCTATTCTTGTGCGATCCAGGAAAGGAACGGGCCTGGGAAAAATTGTTGGCTCGCGTCCGTACACCTGAATCGCTTCAAGCCGGAACTGGCCCCGCTGCGCTCTCACCGCCACCTTGGCTCTCTTTTCTTACCCTCCATCCATCCTTCTGTCCTCACCGGGAGGGGGAGGGGGGGGGGGGGGACGTGAACTCCAGGCAACTTCTACATTTGTTACAATGTATCTAAAGCCCAAACTTTTCTTTTTTTTTTTTTAAGTTTTGGACAGAATAGGGAATAGTTAGAACCTCTGTCAGGTTTTTATTGAGTCCTCACTGGGGAGATTCACCCCGATATTCTAATCATCAGTGTCACTGGGATGGAAGGTGGCGGCAAGTCCAAAATTTTGGAGTGTCACCGGAACAGGAATGGATGGTGTTTCCGGTGACAACTGTCTAAAGATGGATCAAAAAATAAATAAAAAAATCAGCCGGTTCATCAGGGACCAGCCAAACTTCAATCCATCTATGGCTGTTCCCGATCATGAGAAGTCAACCCAATGGCTTGTTGGTAAAATGTTCCATCAGTGTATTCTGCAAGTGGAGGCGTCTCCGCCCGCGGTCAGAATACGATGACACAGCGAGGAGGATTCCCCCATCAATGTATAGATGGGGGAGTCGGTTCAGTTTTTTTCATTCAGCATGCTGGAAGAGCAAAAAAAATTATTGAGCCATGTATGGCCAGCTTTAGAGGGAAATTCCTCACTTTGGAGAGATTTCATCTGATTTCTTGATGTGTCTACAGGATAGGAAGTGAGGTTAATTCTCCACAATGTGAACGTCTTAGTTGGCAAAATTTTCAAGATCAGACGAAGACCGTGTCAGACTAAGACCAACACCAGACCAAGACTAGACCAACACCAAACCAAGACCAGTACAAGACGCAGACCATGAGAAGATCAAGGCTAAAACCAAGACAAGACCAATACCAGACCAACACCAGACCTAGCCCAAGACCAAACTCAGACCATGATCAAGACAAGACCAGCACCAGAACTAGCTCAAGACCGGACCCAGACGAAGACAAGACTAAAACAAGACCAATACCAGAACTAGACCAAGACAAGACCAACAATAAGACAAGACCCAGAAAAAGACAAGACCAACACCAGACACAGACCAAGACTAGACCAATACTAGATATAGACTAAAACCAAGACAAGAACAATACCAGAACTAGACCAAGACCAACGCTAAGACAAGACCCAGACAAAGACAAGACCAACACCAGACCCAGCCCAAGACTAGACCAAGGCTAATGCTAGAACAAGACCAATACTAGACATAGACTAAAACCAAGACAAGACCAAGAACAATACCAGAACTAGACCAAGACAAGACCAACACAAAGACCAACACCAGACACAGATGAAGACAAGACGAAGACTAATGCTAGAACAAGACCAATACTAGACATAGACTAAAACCAAGACAAGACCAAGAACAATACCAGAACTAGACCAAGACAAGACCAACACAAAGACCAACACCAGACACAGATGAAGACAAGACGAAGACTAATGCTAGAACAAGACCAATACTAGACATAGACTAAAACCAAGAACAATACCAGACAAAGACAAGACCCAAACAAAGACAAGATCAACACCAGACCCAGCCCAAGACTAGACCAAGACTAATGATAGACATAGACCAGACCCAGCCTACACCAAGATTAATGCTAGACCAAGACCAATGCCAGACCAACACTAAAACAAGACCAAGACCAGACCTAGCCGAAAACAAGACCAACACCAGACCCAACCCAAGACTAGACCAAGACTAATGATAGACCCAGACGAAGACCAATACTAGACAAAGACTAAAACCAAGTCCAGACCAAGTCCAGACCAACACTAAGACAAGACCCAGACGAAGACAAGACCAATATCAGACCCAGCCCAAGACCAATACCAGACCAACACTAAAACCAGACCCAGCCCAAGACCAGACCCAAATGAAGAAAAGACCAAGAACAACACCAGAACCAGACCAAGGCAAGACCAATGCCAGACCAAGATCCTCACCCAAGATCCAGGATCCCCCTGCCAGACATTCCAGCAAGTCCAGTGACCTCCTCTTTCTCCACAGTAGTTAGCAATACAACTTGGACACCAGCCTACTGCCTGGAGAAGCAGCAAACTGAAAAGGTCATCACCCCCCCCCCCAACCCAACCCGCTAACATTCAGAGAGGCGGGATGGGAAAACACATGTGGATCTAGAAGGGACTTTATTGGCTCAGAGCTCTGCCCCCCCCCCCAGTCTGAGTGCTGCTGTGCAGGAAGGAGGTGGGTATGTGGGCAAATAGAGGTACTTATGGTAGATTTATGCAAAATACACAAAAATTAATATATATTGTGTCTCACACTGTGTACTTACAGGAAGAAAGAGCCAGAACTGACACCGGCATCATCGAATCCTTTCCTCCCCAGCCCTGACTGTTCCTGGCCCCACCCTCATGATTCATTGGATTTAATTTCTTCCTATCAAAGAGGCTCATCGTCACATGTGGGCGGCGGTCTGCATGCAAATACAACCTGCCTATAAACGCCTACTCCTCCAGCCTGACATCCACCCATCGGCATATTATATTTGCATAATTCCTCCCACCACTTACTTTAGGGATGGGGGCGCTTGAAAGGAGTACTGAGGCCGGGGGGGGAGGGGGGGCTGTGATGTTTTCAGGATGCCTTGTACAGCCCCCTGCCGGAGCTCCTCCCACCAGCCACGATCTGCCTGAATTGCATAGAGAAGCACAGAGACCCAGTGATGAAGTCACGGGGTCGAAAATAGGGTGTAATGAAAATGGAGAGAGTTTTTTAAATAAATGATATTAGTATTTTGATGAGGGGGGAGGGGGAACCAGAGAAGACGAAATATAAGCAGATTAAACTTTAATGTCGGGGGGCCACGGTTGGGGCCCTCGAATAATTAGCGGATCAGACAGGTAGGTGGTCTTTCCATATCATCTGACATTTCATGAATGATCTTCACTTAGTGACAGAACGATCATCGAAATTCTAAATTCAGGGCTGGAATAAAAGTCGCTGCGGCCCTGAGCCTGGCCACGCCCAGCAAAGCCCCCCCCCCCCATTGGACGAGCCCCCCCCCCTTCGCTCTTTGGACGGTTCACAGGAAAACTTTCCTTTTATTAAAGAATTTGGGAGTTTGGCGTCAGTAGTGGTCACATGATGATGATGATGATGTCATCGCTCTTTTATCCACCTTCAAGTGAAAGCAGCTGCCGCGTTCCCCGATGTGCCGAAATTCCGACATTCCCCATCAAGGCGATTCATGATATTTCCCCCAGTGATCAGACTGTACATTGTAACTTTGTAGAAAGGGAAGAAGCATTTCCTCAGTCTCCCCTCCCCCAATGATCAGACTGTACATTGTAACTTTGTAGAAGGAGGAGGAAGCATTTCCTCAGTCTCCCCTCCCCCAGTGATCAGACTGTACATTGTAACCTTGTAGAAGGAGGAGGAAGCATTTCCTCAGTCTCCCCCTCCCCCAGTGATCAGACTGTACATTGTAACTTTGTAGAAGGAGGAGGAAGCATTTCCTCAGTCTCCCCTCCCCCCAGTGATCAGACTGTACATTGTAACTTTGTAGAAGGAGGAGGAAGCATTTCCTCAGTCTCCCCTCCCCCAGTGATCAGACTGTACATTGTAACTTTGTAGAAGGAGAAGGAAGCATTTCCTCAGTCTCCCCCTCCCCCAGTGATCAGACTGTACATTGTAACTTTGTAGAAGGAGGAGGAAGCATTTCCTCAGTCTCCCCCTCCCCCAGTGATCAGACTGTACATTGTAACTTTGTAGAAGAAAGGAGGAAGCATTTCCTCAGTCTCCCCTCCCCCAGTGATCAGACTGTACATTGTAACTTTGTAGAAGGAGAAGGAGGAATTTCCTTAGTCTCCCCTCCCCCAGTGATCAGACTGTACATTGTAACTTTGTAGAAGGAGGAGGCATTATGTGTGGCGGAGCTGTCTAAATCCCAGGACTGGATGGTCGGGTATAACATGTTGCAGGTGACGGGTCCTCTTTGACCCACGCACGCTCTTGCGAGGAATGCGGCGGCGGTGACACGCGTTCCCACGTGACGTTCCATGTAAACAGACTGCAGGGCTGTGACTGACACCTTGCGTGTTAAGGAGAGATGATAGGCTTGGCCCCCGGGGCTCTGCGGTTTGCTTTGTGTGCGACTCTCGCAGCCTCTGACAGGGCGCTGAGTGATCTGCGGGGACGGCCCAGGTGCCCCGGGAACAATGGCGCTCATTGTTCTCCTCCTGCGTGTCTCTGCCTGCGTGGGCCCTCCCGAGACAGGTGTATGGCTTCCCAGTCACGCTAACCGCCCGGCTACGCCGGACCGAGCCGCCAACATCGCCGACGATCCCCCCACCGAGGCTCCATCCACGCTCCTGCGACTTCACAATCCGGCCGTTTCCAGAGAAAAAGGCAACTTTGTTGCAAACTTGGCTTTGACTATGTGACTGTGCTCTACAAAGTCGCACACGAGTCGCATGTATATCATTCATTTGAGGGTTGACATTGAAGTCTATGGCGGTCATGTTGCATGAAAGTCGGACCAAAGTAGTGCAGGAATGACTTTAAGTCGCAACAGATATGAACTGTACTCATTGAATAACATGGGATGCGACTTTAGAGTCGCATGATAAGTAACACAAGTGTGAATGGAGCCTATGTCAGGGTTCACGCTAAGGAGGTGTGGGACACCACATGTGATTCGGACAGGAATCACACCACATCACATGCAGTGTTTGTGTGCGGTGCGATTTCAGCTATACAGTTTGTACTGGTGCGGGACCCCCCTTTTTTTTTTTCCAGTGTGACTTTGGAATGCGACTTTGATCCAAGTGTACACTCTCTGGATCAAAGTCGCATCTAAGCAGTGTGTCAAAGTTGCTGCAACTTTTAAGTCGCACCGATTTGAACGGGTGTCATTGAAAAGAATGGGCTGCGTCTCGCCATGCGACTTTGATGCCAAGTCACACAAGTGTGAATGGAGCCTTAGGAGCCCTTTCACACTTGTCAGACTTGTCCTGTGACTTGGGACTGCAAAGTTGCATGACAAGTCATTCCCCATGTTCTCTAGTGAGTACCGTTCATATCTGTGCGACTTGAAATTAGTCCCTGCACTACTTTGGTCCGACTTTGATGCGATTTGAGGTCCACAAGACCTCATGTTTACACAGGCCTTGCTTAAATTCGCATCAAAATCGCAGCAAAATCACGCGATTTTCAGGTCACGCAAGTATGAAAGCGGCCTTAGGAATCGCCGCGATTCCGCCCAAGATTTCAAATCGCTCTGCTAAATATGACCAATCGCACAACGCGCATATCAGATGTCATTCATTTTAATGGCGCCTAAAAACGAGCTGCGGTTCTGCCATGATAAATCACACTGCGAGCTCCGCAAAACGCATCGCGCAAAGCTTGTCGCCCGAAAGAAGCTTTGGATCTTTTTTTGCGGTTTGCTGCAATTACAGCGCGAATAGTAATAATTATAATAAAATAATACAATAAAAATCTAGAAAATAATAAAATCAAAATAATAATAAATATATAATAATAAAATCAAATAATAATAATAAAAAATAGAATAAGAACAATAATAAAGATAATAATAAAATCTAAATAATAATAATAATAAAAAAAATAAAATAATAATAAATATATAATAATAAAATCAAATAATAATAATAAAAAAAATAAAATAATAATAAAAATAGTACTAATAAAAAATAAAATAATAGAAATAAAAAATCAAAATAAAAAATATTAAAATACTAATAATAAAAAAGAAAATTTTCATAGTAGAAATAATAATAAAAATAATACAATAAAAATCAAAATAGTAATAATATATATAATAATAAAATCAAATAATAATAATAAAAAAAATAAAATAATAATAAAAATAGTACTAATAAAAAATAAAATAATAGAAATAAAAAATCAAAATAAAAAATATTAAAATACTAATAATAAAAAAGAAAATTTTCATAGTAGAAATAATAATAAAAATAATACAATAAAAATCAAAATAGTAATAATATATATAATAATAAAATCAAATAATAATAATAAAAAAAATAAAATAATAATAAAAATAGTACTAATAAAAAATAAAATAATAGAAATAAAAAATCAAAATAAAAAATATTAAAATAATAATAATAAAAAAGAAAATTTTCATAGTAGAAATAATAATAAAAATAATACAATAAAAATCAAAATAGTAATAATATATATATATCTATATAGATATATTTATATCTATATAGATATATAGATATATCTATATAGAGATATAGATATATCTCTATATAGATATATCTATATATATATATAGATATATATATATCTATATATATATATAGATATATATATATCTATATATATATATATATAGGGAGAGAGAGATCTCTCTCTCTCTCTCTCTTTATATATATATCTATCTATCTATATATAGATAGATATATAGATATTTATCTATATAGATTTATTTATTTTATTTTTGTATATAAATAATAATAATAAAAGTAATGAAAATAATAAAATTGTAAAATAATAAAGTAATAATAAAGTATTATTATTTATATTAAAATACTTCCTGCCTAGGAATGCACGCACCTCAAGACTGACACCCACCCATCAAGGCATTTTGATATTTGCATAACTCCTCCCACTGCATGCTTCAGGGCTGAGGGCTCTGGAGAGGAGTACAGAGGTGGGGTGCTGGGATGTTTTCATGAAGCTCTGTACAGCCCCTCCCACCAGCCATGATCTGCCTGCATTGCACAGAGGAGCACAGAGACCCAGTAATGACACCACTAGGTATTAAATAAGATATGTAATGAAAATGGAATTATTTAAAAAAAAAATCTCCAAGAAATAAAAGATTATTAATCAGTCTGGGTGTTCAGGGGGTCCAATTACAATTGCATGCCAAATCATCAATAAGTATTTATTAATTTTAAGTGTCACTCCACCCACACTGACATTTACAGTATCTCACAAAAGTCAGTACACCCCTCAGTCACATTTCTGTAAATATTTTCTTCTATCTTTTCATGTGACAACACTGAAGAAATGACACTTGTCTACAATGTAAAGTAGTGAGTGTACAGCTTGTATAACAGTGTAATTTTGCTGTCCCCTCAAAATAACTCAACACACAGCCATTAATGTCTAAACCGCTGGCAACAAAATTAGCCATTTTCCCTCCCCGGTGTCATGTGACTCGTTAGTGTTACAAGGTTCTCAGGTGTGAATGGGGAGCAGGTGTGTTAAATTTGGTGTTATCGCTCTCACTCTCTCATACTGGTCACTAGAAGTTCAACATGGCTCCTCATGGCAAAGAACTCTCTGATGATCTGAAAAAAAGAATTGTTGCTCTACATAAAGTTGGCCCAGGCTATAAGAAGATTGCCAAGACCCTGAAACTGAGCTGCAGCACGGTGGTCAAGACCATACAGCGGTATAACAGGACAGGTCCCACTCAGAACAGGCCTCGCCATGGTCCACCAAAGAAGTTGAGGTCACGTGCTCAGCGTCATATCCAGAGGTTGTCTTTGGGAAATAGACGTATGAGTGCTGCCAGCATTGCTGCAGAGGTTGAAGGGGTGGGGGGTCAGCCTGTCAGTGCTCAGACCATACGCCGCACACTGCATCAAATTGGTCTGCATGGCTGTCGTCCCAGAAGGAAGCCTCTTCTAAAGATGATGGACAAGAAAGCCTGCAAAAGGTTTGCTGAAGACAAGCAGACTAAGGACATGGATTACTGGAACCATGTCCTGTGGTCTGATGATACCAAGATAAACTTATTTGGTTCAGATGGTGACAAGCGTGTGTGGGGGCAACCAGGTGAGGAGTACAAAGACAAGTGTGTCTTGTCTACAGTCAAGCATGGTGGTGGGAGTGTCATGGTCTGGGGCTGCATGAGTGCTACCAGAACTGGGGAGCTACAGATCATTGAGGGAACCATGAATGCCAACATGTACTGTGACATACTGAAGCAGAGCATGATCCCCTCCCTTCAGAGACTGGGCCGCAGGGCAGTATTCCAACATGATAACGACCCCAAACACACCTCCAAGATGACCACTGCCTTGCTAAAGAAGCTGAGGGTAAAGGTGATGGACTGGCCAAGCATGTCTCCAGACCTAAACCCTATTGAGCATCTGTGGGACATCCTCAAATAGAAGGTGGAGGAGCGCAAGGTCTCTAACATCCACCAGCTCTGTGATGTCATCATGGAGGAGGGGAAGAGGACTCCAGTGCCAACCTGTGAAGCTCTGGTGACCTCCATGCCCAAGAGGGTTAAGGCAGTGCTGGAAAATAATGGCGGCCAAAATATTGACACTTTGGGCCCAATTTGGACATTATCACTTAGGGGTGTACTCACTTTTGTTGCCAGCGGTTTAGACATTAATGGCTGTGTGTTGAGTTATTTTGAGGGGACAGCAAATTTACACTGTTATACAAGCTGTACACTCACTACTTTACATTGTAGACAAAGAGTCATTTCTTCAGTGTTGTCACATGAAAAGATAGAAGAAAAGATTTACAGAAATGTGTGAAATTTTGTGAGATCCTGTATATTTGGGATTCTGGAAGGACAACTTTCTTTTTACTTTTAAGGGACTTCATTGCTCAGCTAACCATTACTGTGCCCCCCCCCCCCCCCCCCGTTTCCATGATGTCGGTCATCATAATTTTACACAAAGGGGGAGGGGCTTACATAGTACCAGACTGATGAAACACGGTCGGGATTGGCCAATATTTAGGATTTCTTTTTTTTCTTTTTGTTCCACATTAAAATAAAAGTAAAGCGGCGCAGGGTGCGGGCGGCACATGGAGCACCCTGAGCCGGGAAGGTGAGAGGAGGGTGAAGGTTCTCCGACATCCGTGGCTTGGCAGGCTGCCATGCGGTAATTAGAGTAATAATGTACTTATACAATGTTACCGCAATACCACAGAGCAGCAAAGGTCACCGCAGCCTTCCCCACGCCGAGCGCAATCATGGCGACCTCACAATTCAGGAATACGGAGAGATTCTAAATCAGTCCCCAGACATAGAATGAAGGAGGTTCTGCAAGAGGGACACAGACCTAGTAAAAAGTTGACAGGGGTTCTAGTGTTCCCTAAACTACAAAAAAAAAGGATTTTTATTGCAGTCACTGTCCCTGCTGTAGGCGTTCCCTTACTAAAGTACTGGTGGGGAGGAAACACCCCCCCCCATGAAGCCCCCCCGTACAGCTGTAAAACCCAATACAGATTCTAACGCTTTCACACATTAAAGAGTAACATAACAAAATCAGCTTTGGCTTCAATCTAGAGATTTCCCCTAAAGTACTTTATTTCTGCCACTAGAGGTCCTCAGTCTGATGGCCAGCATCATTTAATCCTGGACAGGTCATCCCGGACCAGCCCCCAACCTGTGACTGGACAGTGAAAGGAGAAGCAGCTGTCAGGGTTGGGCTCAGCCCTTCCTTCTCAGAGCTGGCCGCTCAGCTGTCGGCTGATTGCCAGCTCCCATCTCTCCCCACAGTTACTCAGCTGTTGATGATATCCTGCTCGTCAGTCCTGCCTACTTAAGCCGTCCAGCCCAGATGATCTCTGCCTTCGCCTTGGTCACATCTCTAGAGACGCTCTCCTGTGTTCCTGTTAAAGACTTGCTTGGCTGACATTCCTTCTGGCTCCAGATCCTGCTTGCTGTTTCACTACGCTGATCTCTGGCTCCCTGACGTTTTGGCTTGTCTGACTATCCGTCCCGGTTCCTGAACTCTGGCTATGTTTTGACTACGTTTACCTTTTTTATTATTATCATTAAACAAGTGTGATATCATTAAACAACTGTACTTCTGTCTCAGTCTGATTCATGGTTTCTGACAGCAGCACAGTGATGAGCTCCTCCCTCTGTCACTCTGCTCTCTCCTCCTAGCAGCACATTAACCAATAAATTCCCCACCCCCAGCAAACCTAGATCATCCCAGGAACAATAGATCCCCCAGCAACAATAGGTCAAACAACAACAATAGATCCCCCAGTGGCTATCAACAAAAACAGACCCCTAAGTTTCCAGCAGCAATAGACCTCCCCCAACAGGAGATCACCCCAAGAACAATAGACCCCCTAGAAACAACAGATCCCCCACCTGCAACAATAGACCCCCGCCCCCCAACAATATATCCCCCAGCAGCTAGCAACAAAAGCGGATTCTCATGTGGCCAGCAACAATAGACCTCCATACCAGGAGATCAACCCCAGGAACAATAGAACCCCCCAGCAACAATAGACCCCTTAACAACAATAGGCCCCTCAACAACAATAGACCCCTCAACAATAGAACCCCCAATGACTAGCAACACAAACAGTCTCCCGAGTTTCCAGCAGCAATAGACCCCCCCCCCAACAGGAGATCACCCCAGGAATAATAGATCCCCCAACTGCAACAATAGACCCCCCCCCCCAACAATATATCCCCCAGAAGCTAGCAACAAAAGCAGATTCACATGTAGCCAGCAACAATAGACCTCCATACTAGGAGATCAACCCCAGGAACAATAGAACCCCCCAGCAACAATAGACCCCTCAACAACAATAGAACCCCCAGGGACTAGCAACACAAACAGACTCTCAAGTTGCCTAAAGCAATAGACCTCCCCCAACAGTAGATCACCCCAGGAACAATAGACCCCCCCCCCCCAAATCAATATATCCCCCAGCAGCTAGCAACAGAAGAAGATTCCCAAATAGCTGGCACCAATAGACCTCTCCAACAGGAGATCATCCCAGGAACAATAGGTCCCTCAACAACAATAGATCCCCCCCCAGCAACAATAGGTCCCTCAACAACAATAGATCCCCCGTGGCTAACAACAAAAACAGACTCCCAAGTTTCCAGGAGCAATAGACCTCCCCCAACAAAAGATCACCCCAGGAACCATAGACCCCCCCAGCAACAATAGACCCCCCAACAATATATCCCCCAGCAGCTAGCAACAAATGCAGATTCCCAAGTAGCCAGCAACAGTAGGTCCCTCAACAACAATAGATCCCCCAGTGGCTAACAATAAAAACAGACTCCCGTTTCCAGCAGCAATAGACCTCCCCCAACAGAAGATCGCCCCAGGAACCAGAGACCCCCCCCAGCAACAATAGACCCCCCCCCCAAACAATGTATCCCCCAGCAGCTAGCAACAAATGCAGATACCCAAGCAGCCAGCAACAGTAGACCTCCATACCAGGAGATCACCACAGGAACAAAAGATCCCCAGCATCAGTACCCCTCTAGCAACAATAGATCCCGGTAGAAACACTACACCCTCCCCAACACTAATGAATCCCCCAGCAGCCAGCTTCAAAAGACCAGCGTGCCCAAGCACCCCTTGCCAGGACATACATTCAGTGCTAGAGGTGACAGAACTGCGTTCCCCGCTAAATAAAAACCATGGGCCCTACTATGGGTATGTATGTGTAGATAGGGACCCTAAAGTGCAAGCTCTTGGGGACAGGCACTGATGTGAATGGACAGCACACAATGCGCTGTGTAAATTGTCAGCTATAAATTCCTGTAATAAATAAATGGAGGTTTTTGCTCAATCCCAACATATCAATTTCCCAAAACACAAATCAGGAGGCAAAGAGTTACCGGTTATCACTGATGACATCATGTGTGTAGGTGGTAAGGGATGGGCACCTCCTGGCACAGCTGACTCGGATGCCAATAAACTTTGTGCCTCTGCTGGGAATACAACGGCTTAAAGTGACAGAACAGATAACAGGACACAAGGAGAAAATCTGTGACCGATAACTAAATGTTTCCAACGCAGTTTGGCCAACGCAGCGCATATCTGGATGGTGACACCGCCGCCCAGCAGATCTCACCTCGGCCTTCTTCTGAGGTCCTCCATGTGCACCCCACTTCCTCCAAGGCCTGGCCAGCACCGCAGCCCCCAGTACCTGAAACATGTTTGAAAAACATGCAATGCAGCAGAACCTGATTCGCTCACAGTTTAGACTTCTGGTGATTTTACCAGGGTTACAGGCTTATACCAGGCTACTTCCTGGTTTCTGGACTAGGCAAATGATGTCATACATCCCAGGAATCTTCATGGCAGGCGGGGATTTATCGCCAAGCCACACCCTCCTGTCTGCATGCCAGCTTCCTCCACAGTCCAGCATTCGTGGTAATCTTTAGGTACAATGACATTGTCATGCTGCCCAATTCCGGTGCCCGTTACATGTGCCCACCCCTAGGGGGCGCACGACTGGGCTCACAGCACTCCAGGACTGATCGTCATTACATGAGCAGGAAGAACGCCCGCCCCCTGCTGTGATGTCATCAGACCCCCTAGAATACTGCAGGACAGGGATATGTGTGTATATAATATATATACCTGGCTCTTCTCCCATCTGAGAATAGGTGCAGGTACTCCCCTTGTCTCCGCCCCCTACCCACCTCTGGGCACCGCCCCTTTTAGAGACTACAGAACCAAGTATCATTTTTGTGGTGCCAAGTGATTTGTATGGAATTTGTTAATGATAAAAGTAGTAACATAGATCTCCTGTAACAATGGATCCTTCCTCCAACAACAGCCCCCCCCCCGCAACAATAGATCCCCTGCAAAAATAGATCCCTCTAGCAGCAATAGTTTCACCTACAACAGATCTCCCTATAACAACAGACCTTCCTTGCAACAATAGAGCCCTCCAGCAGCATTCAATCCACCTATAACAGATCCCCCCATGCAACAATAGATCCCCTGCAACAACAGACCCCCCCTACAAGAACAGATCTCCTTCAACAACAGACCCCCCTTGCAACAATAGATCCCTCCAGCAGCAATATATCCCCACTACAACAGATCTCCCCTGCAACAACAGACCTCCCTGCAACAACAGATCCCCCTACAACAACAGATCCGCCCTACAACAAAATATACCTTCAACAACAATAGATCCCCCTACAACAGATCTCCCCTGCAAAAATAGATCCCCCTTAAAACAACAGATTCCTCCTGCAACATCAGACCCCCCTTGCAGCAATAGATTCCCTCTGCAACAACAGATCCCTTCAGCAACAATGGATCCCTCCAGCAACAATAGATCCCCCTGCAACAAAATATACCTTCAGCAACAATAGATCACCTGCAACAATAGATCCCCCTACAACAGATCTCCCCTGCAACAATAGATCCCCCTTACAACAACAGATTTACCCCTGCAACAACAGACCCCCCTTACAGCAATAGATTCCCCCTGCAAAAATAGATCTCCCACAACAAAACAAAATGCCCCCAGCAACCATAGACCCGAACCAGCAACAATAACCCCCCCCAACAGCCAGCAAATCCAGCAGCCCTTTTCACTGGAGGAAAAAAAATCATTTTTTTATAAAAAATATTTAAGAGGGGGGGGGGTTTTGGGAGGCTGTGGGGCAGAAAGTATGGTTGCTAAATGCTGGAGTTCCCCTTTAAGTGTTGCATAGAATGGTGAAGGGTTAGACTCTCCGTCAAGTCTTTACATTGGGAACATTCACCCCTCTGTTTATTCTGCGGAAAGTGATAGGAAAGCCAAATTATTATCACAAGAACAAGAGGCGAGGGCAAACCCTCCAACCAGGAGAAACTTCCACTTCAGGACAGGAAGTGAAGGCAAATCTCCCCATCCATCCACCAAAAACAGAATTTAGATATAGATAAAATCTCAAACTCATCACATGAATGGAACTTCTTTGAAGAGATGAGACTTCACTCCTTGAAATGAATGGTCACATCGCCCAATAATCAGCAGTGGAAAATATCCAGTGTTGGTGCATGTGATGAGCGCACAGCAGAAAGCTGCATGGAGTTTGGAGGCCTACACACTGCAGATGGATATCCACCATGGCTGCACCTACACTGAATGCACAATGACATTGTAGCCGTATTGAAGGCCCAGAGACCAGGAGAAGGTCATCTTCCCCATGGAGGAATATCATGGTGCCAAATAAATGGTGAGAAGTCAAGCGGATTGACTGGAAGCAACCAAATATCAGTGCTGTGTATTGAATCTAGTTCCAGATCCTGTAGTTGGTCACTTTGGGTCCACACACAGCCCTGGTCCTCATCAGAAGGTGACACGCTGTGCGGGGTCCCAGGAATGTACAATGCGGAGACACAATAGGGGTATTGAGGAACAACACACACAAAAGGCCCCTTCTACAAAGAGAAGGCCTGAGCCGGGAACAAAAGAGCTCTGTTATGGGAAATGCTCCGACCTCCGGCACCCCTTTCATCATTTCATGTCTAAAGTCTGCTGATTGCTTCACACTTCTCTAATACGACCCACACCTTCTCCTACTATACCCACTGCACCACCTCCCACTATACCCACTGCACCACCTCCTACTCTACCCACTGCACCACCTCCTACTCTACCACTGCACCACCCCTACTCTAGCCACTGCACCACCTCCTACTCTACCCACTGCACCACCTCCCACTATACCCACTGCACCACCTCCTACTCTACCCACTGCACCACCTCCCACTATACCCACTGCACCACCTCCCACTATACCCACTGCACTACCTCCTACTATACCCACTGCACCACCTCCTACTCTACCCACTGCACCACTCCTACTCTACCCACTGCACCACCCCTACTCTAGCCACTGCACCACCTCCTACTCTACCCACTGCACCACCTTCTACTCTACCCACTACACCACCTCCTACTCTACCCACTGCACCACCTCCTACTCTACCCACTGCACCACCTCCTAATCTACCCACTGCACCACCTCCTACTCTACCCACTGCACCACCCCTACTCTACCCACTGCACCACCTCCTATTCTACCCACTGCACCACCTCCTACTCTACCCACCGCACAACACCTCCTACTCTATCCACTGCACTGCCCCCCCCACTATACCCACTGCACCAGCTCCTACTACACCCACTGCACCACCTCCTACTCTACCCACCTTACCACCTCCTACTGTACCTACTGCACCACCTTCTACTCTACCCACTGCACCACCTACTACTCTACCCACTGCACCACTTCCTACTGTACCCTCTGCACCACCTTCTACTGTACCCATTGCACCACCTCCCACTATACCCACTGCACCACCTGCTCAACCCACTGCGCAACCTCATACTCTACCTGCTGCGCCACCTCCTACTCTACCCACTGCATCAACTCAATCATGGCTGTACCCTCCTTCCATAAATAGGTCTACTCTGTGCCCTGTACTTACACCTACTGCACCTCCAGTATCAACAACTACAGCACCTCCATTTCTACACCTACTACACCGTCAATACCTACGCTCCATACCAACACCTACAGAACCTCGCAATACTTTCACCTACTGCACCCCTATTCCTTCACCTACTGCACCTCCAATACCTACTCCTGCTGCATCCCCTGTACCTACATCTACTGCACCCCCAATACTTTCACCTACTGTACCAACACCCACATTCCTACACCCACTGCCACCTCCATACTTGCTCCTATTGCACCTCAAATACCTGCACCCGCTGCACCCCCGTATCTACAGCTACTGCACCCCCGTATCTACAGCTACTGCACCCTCGTATCTACAGCTACTGCACCCTCGTATCTACAGCTACTGCACCCCCGTATCTACAGGTACTGCACCCCTGAACGTACACATACTGCACCATCATACCTACAGCTAATGCACCCCTGTACCTACACCTACTGCACCTCCAGTACCTACATCTACTGCACCATCATACCTACACCTACAGTACCTACATCTACTACACCTCCAAAACCTACTGCACCCCAATATCTACACCTACTACACCCCCAATATCCTCACTTACTGTGCCTCTAATACCTATACCTACTGCACCTCCAATACCTACACCTACTGTGCCTGTAATACCCAACTCCAAAAACTGCACCCTTGCACCTACACTTACTGTGCCTCCAATACCTACAGGGACCTTCACCCCTGCACCTACACCTACTGCACATCCAGAATCAATACCTGCTACACCCCCCCCCCCCCCCCCCATACCTACTATACTCCTGTACCTACATTACTACACCCCAAATCTACACATACTGTGCCTATAATACCTATACCTACTGCACCTCCAATACCTTCACCTACTGCACCTCCAATACCCACACCACTGCACCCCAAACCTACATCTACTGTGCCACCAATACCTCTACCTACTGCACCTTTCCATAGCTACGGCTACCACTCTTCCTATGCCTTCTACAGACCATGTACACTTACAGCGCCCTTTCATACCTCATTTGCCACTTTGGAGCAATTTCCAACCACTTCCTGTTGTGTCTGCAGGAAAGGAAGATCTAATCTAAAATGCTTTATTCAAATTTAGAAAAAAAAAATGTGGCTAGAGCTACGCTGTATATACAGTATATACTATATATATATATATTCTATACTCTGGGGCCAAGTGAAGAGATGTGGAACACCAGCTTTTCACCCGGTGCAGAAAATGTGGCCCTGTGGTCCCCCAGCTGATGGGCCGTGTCCCCTATGTGGTTTTTAGCGGAAATGCGTTCATGCTTGACTGGAGTGTCTTCCTGAACATGGATTACATTGGAGTCATTGTCACCCTGCACATAGATCAGGGTCACGTCTGCCATAGGAAGGAGCACAGAGGGATCAGACACATTCCTGACATTCCTCAGTGTCACAGACAGTGCAGAGCATTGCAACCTACCTCTACCCAATGCAGAACATACACTGCAAATGTGCCCCCACCAACACCTGACAGGGGCTCTACCCCCCCCCCCCCCCTCCTATTAAAACAAGAATTGTATTTCTGTATGTGATCCATTTTCTTCAATGTTTGCTACAACTGTCATCACTAGAACAATTATTGAAGGAGAATCTCTCTAATGGAGCCCAAGACAAGGGACCTAATCCTTCCCCACCAGACAGAGCACTAAGGAGCAAAAAATTGTAGGCTCAGAAAACGTTGTCTCTATGTAAACATAGTATACATAGGCAGGATTTTTGTTACAGTGACACCTGCAACACCCCCAACCAAACAGTACATAGGGGGGTGCAAAGAAATGAGTGTTGCCAATAGCAACTAACCAGGTTACGTGATAAATTTGTTGCATTTTATGTGATCCCTGACAGATGCTGTTCTACGTCTCCCCATGACTAAATACAATGGGGATAAGAAAACACAAGAAAGAAAGAGAGGAGGAAGATAAAAAAAGGGAAGGTAATGAAAGAAAAAGGAAAAGAGGAGGAAGAGAAAAGGAAAGAAAGGAGGAAAGGAAAGAATAGTGAATTTGGGAGCAAAGGAAATGAATGAAGGGATAAAGGAAAGGAAAGGGGAAATGATTGGGGGAAAGGAAAAGGAAATGAATGAAGGAGGAAAGGAAATGAATGAAGGAGGAAAGGAAAAGTAAACGAAAGAAGGAGAAAAGAAAAAAGGAAATGAATGAAGGAATAAGAAAAGGGAAAAGTAAATGAATGAAGAAATAAAGAAAATGAGAAGGAAATGAATGAAGGAGGAAAGGAAATGGAAACCAATTAAGGAATTAAAGAAAGGAAAAGGAAATAAATTAATGAAGTAAAGGAAAGGGATATGAATGACGGAGAAAAGGAAAGGAAATTAATGAAGGCGGTAATGAAATGAATAAAGGAAAAGAAAAGGAAATAAATGAATGAAGTAAAGGAAAGGGAATTGAATGAAGGAGGAAAAGGAAATTTATGAAGGAGGAGAGAAAAAAGAAAATGAATGAAGGAATAAAGGAAATTAATAAAGAAATAAGGGAAGGGAAAATAAAATGAAGAAATAAAGAAAAGGAAATGTATGAAGGAGCAAGGAAATAGAAAAGAATGAAGGAATAAAAGAAAGGAAAAAGAAATACATTAATGAAGTAAAGGAAAGGGATAGGAATGACGAAGAAGGAAAAGGAAAGGAAATGAATAAAGGAGAAAAGGAAATGGATAAAGTCAAAGAAAATGAAATGAATGAAGCGGGAAAGGAAATGAATGAGGGAGGAGAGGAAAGAAAATGGAAATGAATGAAGGAATAAAGGAAAAGGAAATAAATTAATGAAGGAAAGGAAAATGAGTGACGGAGATAAGGAAATGAATGAAGGAGAAAAAGAAATGAATGAAGGAATAAAGGAAACGAATGAAGGAAAGGAACAAAGGAAAGGAACGGGAAGAGAGGGGAAGGTAAAAGGGAAAAGAAAAATGGGAAAGGAAAGGGAAAAGTAAATGAAGGAATAAAGGGAAAGGAAATGAATGAAGAAAGGAAATGGAAAAAGAAAGGAAAGGGAAGGTAAAGGGAAAAGGAAATGAATGAAGAAATAAAGGAAAAGGAAATTAATGGAGAAAGGAAAGGGGAGTGAATGAAGGAATATAGAAAAAGGAAATTAATAAAGGAATAAAGGAAAGGAAGGGAAAGGGAAATTAATGGAAGAAAGAAAGGAAAGAAAAATGGAAAAAGAAAATAGGGGGAAAGGAAGAAAGAAAGGTGAAGGAAATAAGTAAGTGAGGAAGACAGGAAGAAAAGAAAATTAAAGGCATGGAAACAAAAGGAAGCAAGAAGGAAAGGGAAGGAAGGAAAGAAAAAAAAAAGGGGGGGGGGGAGAAAAGACAAAAAAGAGGAAAGGAAAGAGGAAGGAAGATTGAAAAGTGAAGGTAGGTGGGTAGGTAGGAAGGGAAAGGAAAGTGACTGTAGGAAGGAAAGGGGTAAAGGTGTAAGAAAGGAATGAAGATAGGAAGTAAAGAAAATCAAAAGGAATTGGAACAAAAGGAAGGAGAACAGGAGAGGAGAGCAAACTCAGAGGCAAGGAAGGGAGGGAAAGAAAGGAAAAAGTAGAAAGGAAAAATGTAAGAGGAAGGAAGGAAGGAAGGAAGGAAGGAAGGAAGGAAGGAAGGAAGGAAGGAAGGAAGGAAAGTGAAAGGAAACAAGAAGGAAGGAAGAATTTAAGGAAGGCAGCCAAAAAGGAAAGACAAAAGGATAGATTTTTTATATATTATACACACACACAGACTGATAAAATGCTTCCTCCTGCCTGCAGCAAATGGAAAGTAAGGTAAAGGTAAAGTCACTGGACTGAAGGTAAAGGGCAGTTTATAATCATATAAGGTGAAGATTGTAGAATACTGTATACTGTATATTGTGACATGTCAGGAATGTTCTCATGCAGACTTGTGAAGTTACTGAAAAATCCACTTCACCTTCATTTTTGGACAGATCAATAGACAGGATGATCGATCTATTTCCGCATTTTTTCGTTTCCATCTTCCGCAGACATTCCTGGCACGGATACAATGTATCAGCACATTAGCTGTACCCGGCAGCGGAGGGGTTAACACCTAGGGACCGGGGTACAATTCCTCACACAGGGAGGCTGACATTGGCTGTTCCTGTGCAGTCAGCCTGCTGGTTGGCAGACGGTCCCTGGGCGGGGAGAGGGGGGGTGGGTGGGCGTGTCCTGGACTCAGTAATTGGCCTCTTAGCTGCAGCCAGTTGCAGAGTGGAGTGCAGAGGGGACCAGCCAGCTGCTGGGACTGGAGCTCCAGGCACAGGATGCTTATGGCACTCAGGGAACCTGCACTGGATCTTAGGAATCTCATCCTCCCCCCTCTGGATCCTTTGGGCTCATCATTCCCTCCTCTATGGATACATCATGTTTACTGGAAATTCTATAAATATTTACACTTTTGGTGGATTTGCTGGTTTTTGGGGCTTTCAGAATTTTTGGATTTATCAATGATTGGATAAAATGGATTATTGTACCATGGGGAGTCATCAGAGGAAGGCAGCTGCTGGGAGGTAAGTCAGACAGATGCTGGGGGGGAGGGGGGTCTGGCAGGTGCAGGGCACTTACTGTCACCCTATTGTGTGGATGGTGTCTGAGGCAGCTGCTGGTGCTCACACACACCTTGCAATCATATTGGATGGACTAGTGTGGAGTTGTAAGCAATGGCTCTGTGTCCTGGGAGCAAAGTGCAGAGATGTGAGGATTGCTGGATGGTGAAGGTGAACCATTTGCCCTGGGATTGTTCCCTCCTTGAACTGTATTGGGCTTATTACCTAGAGTAGGGATCTGCGATAGCCAATCATAAGTCGGTTTTTCTGTAGCCAGGCCATGTTCAAGTTGTCTCTGGTTGCTATGGGTTATTCCTCAACAATATTTCTAAATGATCCCAAAGCTGCTCATGTATGGGATCATCATCCAATCTGGCCAATAACCGATCGATAATTGATTGTATGTCTATAGGTACTCTGACTAGTGAAGGCGATTGTCCTGGATGCTTGCTGCCGCAAGACATGTGTAAGTTCATCACATAAACATGTATGTTCAGCTCAACTGATTGTGTGTGTTTATGTCACGATCGTGCAGCAACCGCCGCCTCACGTCTGTGGCTGGCCTACATGGGACACTTTGCGATTCTGGATGATGATTATTATTATAATATTTATTATTTTTATCATTATGATTATTACTGGTTATTTATTATGATTATTACTGTTACTAGTAATTTTAGAATTATTTTTTTTTATCATTATTATTATTAGCAGTATTTTATTATTATAGCATTATTGTTATTTATTTTTAGAATCCTTATGATCATTGTTACTATTATTTATTATTGTTACTATTACTAGTATTATGTTTTTATATATATATACACACACTTTTTTTTATGATTATTACTACTACTATTATTTACTATAATATTATTATTATTATCATTACTGTTACTATTATTATTTTTTATTTTTACAACCATGATGATGATATTATTATTACTGTTATTTATTATGATTATTACTGTTACTAGTAATTTTAGAATTATTTTTTTATCATTATTATTAGCAGTATTTTATTATTATTATAGCATTATTATTTTTTTATTTATTTTTAGAATCCTTAAGATCATTGTTACTGATACTAGTGTTATTTTTTTTTAAATCAAGATTATTATTATTTACTATAATATTATTATTATCATCATTACTGTTACTATTATTCATCATTATTATTATTATTATTATTGTTTTTTTATTTTTATGATGATGATTATTATTATTATTAATAATTACTAAAAGTATTATTATTATTTACTTTTAGAATCATGATGATTATTATTTTACTATTTATTATTATTGTTATTTTTTTTAATAATAGTTATTTATTTTTAGGATGATGATGATGATTATTATAATTAATAATAATATTATTATTATTATTATTATTATTATTATTATTATTATTATTATTACTACTACTACTAGTGTGGGTAGCAGAAGAGCCCAAAGCAACCAATCAGAATTCACACTTCTATAGCCAAACCAGACAGACCTGGATTCTGATTGGTTACCAGGATAGAACATTTTTCTTTGCTTGGAGCAGTTTGTTCATTTTATTTCTAATTTTATAAATTGATATCTTCATGGTCCTGTAATCTTATGACTGATTTGGATATTTCATTGCGTCTTTCTGGGAAAATCGTTGGTCATATCCATACACTATACAATCCCCACCATCTGATATTAACCCTTTTGTATTTTATTGTAACTGTACTGTTTGTAAAGTGCTGCACAAACTGTTGGTGCAATATAAATCCTGAATAATAATAATAATAATAAAGCTTGGATACAATCTGGATGGATTGTTAAACTTTGTCCTCAGTTTTGTGGAAAGGAGATTGTACAGCGATTGCACAATCTCTGGTTGTAACGTGTATGGTCACCTTCACGTTCTACTGGATGATTTTCAGCAAATGGAAAGATTGCGCCTGCCGCTGGCATTGGGACGATTGTGTGGATTGATAGAAAGGGCAGAAAAAAAATGTTCCATCCGATGGAAAATCAAACAATTCCTCGAGTTGACTTTTTGCAGTGGGTCACATTTGCTCGGTGATTGTCCGGTGTATGGTGACCGATTCCCTTGTAGTTGTATTGGATGGCGGATAGGAGACGTTACATTGTATAAAATGGCAACAATACGGATGTGGGAAGAAAAAAAAAAAAAAAAAAAAAGGTGGTGGGATTGAAGTCATAAAGATGGCATTGTGTGCGATTTTTACAATCCTGGCAGCGGGAGGGACGATCCTCCGCCAAGGGCTGCGCCGGAGCGGAACGTGACGTCCTCTGTGGTGTGTCGCTGTTTCCACCTGACGGTGTTTTGTCAGCTGCAGCAATTCTCTCTGTCACTGGGAGGGTGTGCGGCGGAGTTCCTCCTTTGTTGGGTGACCCCGGTTAGCCTCTCCCGGTAGCTTTGTGCTTCCTTTTTTAAGACCGGTTACAGAGTTCTCTGACGTGTTCAGACACCTGCACTGCGCTCAACCCCAACCCCCCCCCCCTGCCGAGCCCCGCTCTGTCCTCCCCCCTCCTCTTCCTATAGCTTGGCTGAACTTTAATCTGCTTATGCCCTCCCCCTGTCAACATGCTAATAACATTTTTAAATAAAACTTTCCCTTTAAATCCTCACCTTTATTGTGATGTCATTGGGCCTCTGTGCTTCTCTATGCAATGTGGGGCAGATCATGGCTGATGGACCTCCTGTGCTTCTCTATTCAATGCAGGCAGATCATGGCTGGTTGGCCTCTGTGCTCCTCTATGCAATGCAGGCAGATCATGGTTGGTGGGCCTCTGTGCAACGTGGGCAGATCATGATTGGTGGGCCTCTGTGCAACGTGGGCAGATCATGATTGGTGGGCCTCTGTGCAACGTGGGCAGATCATGATTGGTGGGCTTCTGTGCAACGTGGGCAGATCATGGTTGGTGGGCCTCTGTGCTTCTCTATGAAATGCAGGCAGATCATGGCTGGTTGGGCCTCTGTGCAACATGGGCAGATCATGGCTGGTGGACCTCTGTGCTTCTCTATGCAATGCAGGCAGATCATGGCTGGTTGGGCCTCTGTGCAACGTGGGCAGATCATGGCTGGTGGACCTCTGTGCTTCTCTATGAAATGCAGGCAGATCATGGCTGGTGGGCCTCTGTGCAACGTGGGCAGATCATGGCTGGTGGGCCTCTGTGCTTCTCTATGCAATGCAGGCAGATCATGGCTGATGGGCCTCTGTGCTTTTCTATGCAATGCGGGTGGATCATGGCTGGTGGGCCTCTGTGCTTCTCTATGAAATGCAGACGGATCTCCTTCCAAGAGATCTCAGCCCTAATGCACGTAGTGGGAGGAGCTACAGATATCAAAAAGCCTTGATGGGTGGGTGTCAGTCTGGAAGGGAGGGTGTTCCTAGGCAGAATGCATTTTGCACGGGTAACGCCCACATGTGATGCTGAACCTCCATAATTGAAAGAACGGAAATCCAATGAATGGAAGGGGCGGGGCCAAGGACAGTCAGGTTGGGAGGAAAGAGCTAGAGGATGCTGGTTGTCCAGGAAAGGAGGCGGGGGCTCTATCTGACTTGCTGCACCTTCTAATGCACATTGTGAGAAGCTCACAGTGTGCAGTGAAATCGGAGTAAGCCACAACGGTTCAAGCTCCACTTAGTCCTCCTTCAGTGTGACTGCGCCTACTGATCCTTTCTCTCAACGCAAGCCTATGGGTCAGGTGTGACGGAACTTCAAGCAGTGCAGCGTGGCTCTGATTACATCTCAGCAGGTGTGTCAGCGAGTGATTGCAGTGAAATACAGAAGGAAGTAGAACCTGCCAACCAGTAACACCTTTCGTCTTCCAGCCATTCACAGCTAAGTCCCAGAAGTCTACACAAGATCCATAGAAGGTCAATAGATGGAGCATTAAAAGGTAGATAGATCATTCATAAAGGTGCAAAGAAGATCCATACACCGTCTATAGAAGGTACATAGATGGTTCATAAAATAGGCATTGAAGGTCCATAGTTGGTGCATAGAAGATCCATTGAAGATTCATGTAGGCTTCATAGATTGTCAATATAAGTCTCATAGGCAGTCCATAGAGGGTAGATAGATAATTCATATAAGGTGGTCAATAGACAGTCCACAGAATGTCCATAAAAGGTGCATAGAAGGTTTATAAACAATACATAGAAGGTACATAGATGGTCTATAGACTGTCAATAGAACTTTCATACTGTAAATGGTTAATAAAAGGTGAAAGAAGGTCCATAGATGGTCCATAGAAGGTTCATTCTGCAGATGGTTCATAAAAGGTGCATAGAAGGTCCATAAATGGTTCATTGAATGGAGCATAGAAGGTGGATACACGGTTCATAAATGATGCAAAGAAGACCAATAGACAGTCCATAGACTGTCAAACGATGAATAGAGGGATTATAGACAATATATAGAAGATACATAGATGATTTCTAAAAGGTGCATAGAAAGTCCATAGAAGGTACATAAAAGTTGCATAGAAGGTTTACAGATGGTACATAGAATGTCCATAAAAGATGCATAGAGGTATTATAGACAATATATAGAGGGTACATAGATGGTCCATAGGCGGTCAATAGAAGGTTCATGTTAAGATGATTCCTAAAAGGTGCATAGAAAGTCCATAGAAGGTTTATAGATGGTCTATAGAAGGTACATAGATGGTCCTTAGACTGTCAATGGAAGGTTCATAGAAAGTACACAGGGAGTTCATAGAAGAAGCATAGAAGGTCTATAAAAAAAACACAGGATACATAGAAGTTCCATAGACAGTCTGAAGAAGGTAGACGGGCCATACATGGTCAATAGAAGGTCCTTTTAAAATGTCCATAGAGGGTTTTTAGACGATCTATAGACTGTCAGTAGAGGGTTCATAGATTATTCATAAAAGGTGCTTAGAAGGTACATAGACAGTTCATAGACGTAGAATAGAAGGTAGACAGACAAGTTAATAAAAGGCGCATAGAAGGTCCATAGACCTCTATTGATGGTCCATACTTGGTAAATAGAAGGTCCAAAGATGGTTCATAGCAAGTGCATAGAAGTTCCATAAAAGATGACTAAGTCCACAAATGGTCAATAGAAGGTCCATAGATGATTCATTGATGGTTCATAGAACAAGTATAGAAGGTCCATAGAAGGTACACAGTGTATCTTATTTGTAATCATGTCTTCTTTGATGTTGTAGAAAAGTCTTGGATTCTTCTATAGAGTGCGATGTAACACCCGCCACATGGATTTTCAGAGGGCTAAACATGAAATAAACTGGAGCAATTCATTGTGTCCCCGATCTGCTGGAAACATCCCCCCCCATTTGCCTGCTTGTGATCTTTAGCAGTCCCGGGGCCCACACTCTCTCATTGGTTTGTTTTCGCAACTTGGAAAATGCTAAAATGCTCCTCAAGAAAACTTTCCGTGAGTCAATTGGCTGAGAAGCGGGACAAAAAGTATCCATACATTTCTGCATGTTCAGATATGGGTGGAGGTTTTAGAGCTGTTGGGTTAAATTAACTTCTTATATCTTTTAGGGACTCCAGCGATCAGATCCTCCCTCAGCCAGGTTCTGCCCCTTGCCTTAAAAGTCTCACTCTGCCTGCTGCAAATTCCTTTTAAGTTATTTCTTAAAGCAATCTAACCCATCAGCTACAGGAATTCGTCATTATGGAATCTGCAAGTGTTGTGTGTTTTTTTTTTTTTTTTTTGTATTGCTTCTTTTCTTGGGGGGGGGGGGGGGGGAGACATTTAGGTTACCTTCTGCACAGGTAGGTCTGTACCTACCTGTATTCCTTCCAGATCTGTGCAATAATCCAGTGTAAGACTTCCTGTAATAAAGACCGCTAATTGCTGCCCTGTCTCCTTGTGCAGGGGGACTGGTCTTGTCTCCTCCCCCTCCTGTAGTGGGTGGGGCCTGCTAAATCCCTCCCACAACCCTGCTCTCTCTTTGTGAAGGATGATTGGTCCTGTCTCTGCCCCCCCTGTAGTTTTCTGTAGGCAGCCGGTAGTAGGTAGGGCCTGTTGGGCTCCTCCCACAACTCTGCTCTCTCTCCTTGTGCAGGGTGACTAACGTTATCTCCGCCCCCTCCTGTAGTTTTCTGTAGTGGGTGGAGCCTGCTGAGCCCCTTCCAAAGCTCTTCTCTTTGTGCAGGGTGACTGGTCTTGTCTCTACCCCCTTCTGCAGTTCTTTTGCCGGAAGTCTGTAGTGGGTGGAGCCTGCTGGGCCCTCTCTCTCTCTCTCTCTCTCTCTCTCTCTCTCTCTCTCTCTCTCTCTCTCTCTCTCTCTCTCTCCTCCCCTCCCCACTTGTGCGGGGTGACTGGTCTTGTCTCCACCTACTCCTGTAATTTTCTGTAGTGGGTGGAGCCTGATGAGCCCCTCCCACAGCTCTCTCTCTCCTTGTGTAGGGAGACTGGTCTCGTCTCCGCCTCCTCCTGTAGTTTTCTGTAGTGGGTGTAGCCTGTTGGGCCCCTCCCACAGCTCTGCTTTCTTTCCTTGTGCTGGATGACTGGTCTTGTCTCCACCCCCCCAGTTTTCTATAGTGGGTGGAGCCTGCTGAGCCGCACAACTGTACAGCACAGTGATGATGTCACGGCTACTTTTACAAGGCAACATCTGGATTTGCAAAGGAATTTGGCGCACGCAAAGTGGAATTCTTTCCTTTGTGGCCTTTTGCGGAAAATATACAAATGACCATTTTTTTTTTTTTTTTTTTTGTGCCGAAGTTCAGCTTTAAATACGTCTCTGATTATAACCACGGTCTGCGGTCCGCCTTTCTCCGGCAGGTCTTGAAGGACCCTCAGAGTCAGAGGTGCCGGGACCCTAAAGCCGCCTCCAGGCCGGTGCTCTCATCTTGCAGCCTGACTCTGGAAGGGTTAACGGCGTCTGTCTAGACAAGGAGTCTCTGAGCCGGTGTCACCGCATTGAGAATGGAGGCTGAAAGACCCCGGAACAGATGTCTGCGTGCCGGGCGCAGCCAACCCGCCGCCCCTCTCTATAAGTCCCGTTCCCCGCCATTGGCTGTTTGCCGATAATCGCCCAACCCCCCCCCCCCCCCCCAGACCCGCCGCTGGCTGGGGAGTCCCCTGTTTATTTATTTATTTCTGAATATGGTAACTTCATGTCACAAGTCTGTCCCCCTCCTCCCTCCAGAGCAATGCCGGGACAAGGTCATCTAGAGCCCAGGGCGAACATGCCAAGCCGACCCCACCTCCCCAAGATGTATGAGCATTATGTGTCAGCAAAAATCTCCCCCCCCCCCCCCCCACCACAAAAAACACTGAGCACTCATTTGCATGGTTACCCCCTGAACATAAATCCCCCCCCCCCCCCCAGCACAAATCTTTGCATCCCTATGCTCAAATACACCCCCCCCCCCCACCCCCAAAAATAAAAATAATTCACCCCTGCTAGCACTAGACATGTGCGGTTCCTTTCATTCCGAATTTAAATTTTGGACACATTTTTGTATTGTTTGGCAATTTGGATGTATCCGAATTATTTAAACTAATAACGAATCAAAATTTCGGACAAATTTCAAATATTTTTAAAATCAAATTTTGAATTTCCGAATTTCGACTGGGTGGGGGGTTGCGGAAGGGTGGCCCGTTCCCCGGTGGGGGGGGGGGTGATTGCCGCTCGGGGGGCGGCCCTTTCTCTGGGGGTGCGATTGCTGCGCGGAGGGCGGCCCGTTCCATGGGGGGGGGGGGGGGTTGGCCCGTTCACCGGGGGGGATTGCCATGTGAAGGACGGCCCATTCACCAGAGGGGGGGGGAATTGCCGCACGGAGGGCGGACCATTCACGGGGGGGATTGCTGCGCGGAGGGCGGCCCACTCACTGGGGGTGTTTGCCGCGTTAGTGCATGGAAAACTCCTTGAAAAGTGCATTATTGGCAGCAGCAAGTTTTTGGAAAACGCATGGTTTTGTGTTCCCGCACTTTGTGATTGCCATGTAATAACATTTTCAGTTTGCAAGATTTGGGAGACCCCAATTTTTTTGTACATTTGCAAGCGCGTAAAATTGATAATCTGTTCATCAATAATTGATCGCTGCCCCAGAATCTCCCGCAGACGTTATATTGATAAATCCCGATCGATACGCGGATATTGGCGTGCACCTGCCGGATCCCCGTGTACGATCGTCCTGCCCATTGTCCATTGTGCGGTGGAGGGCCCATTCGGCTCTTATTGTGCGTTGTGAAAGGCGAAGTGCGTCCGTATTATTGGGCCGGTGGAAGTGCGCACTCGAAGCGTTTTATCTGCTTTGCAGAAGACACAATGTGCTCTTGGCATTTCATGAATGTGCGTTTTGTGCGGCTGAAAGGCTCCATTCTTCTCCGAATTGTAAAGATGACTTGAACAAAATTACAGATTATCCTCGCCGTTCACGCCGGCTCCTCGCCGCTCCGCGCCGCAGACGACACGGTCCCCCCCCGCCGCCGCCTGGGGAGGAACACAAAAGAGGACCGGTCATTAACATGAGACCATCGGGCACGGCTCTGTAATAGCCAATGACATTATAAAGCAGATGTCACCACTCACTGGATAGTTACTTTGCTAAGGCGTCGTGTACAATAAACAATTGTCATTTCAGGGCTCATTACCAGGACATGCCTTGTATGCATTGCTGTGACTTTGTATCAGCCTCTTGTACAGCAGAGCTCAGATTGTAGGAGGGAGGAGCGGCACAAGGAGCCAATCAGGAACATAGAAACAGGTGAGAGCAGAGTGAGGGAGAGAAGAGCTTCTTGGTGTGCTGCTTCTCCTTTTCTGTCCAATCACAACCGGGGGGGGGCGGGGATAAGAGTAACTTAAAGCGAAACTGCAGCAGGAGATACCCTGTACAGCAGAGCTCAGACTGTAGGAGGGAAGAGCAGCAGTAGGAGCCAATCAGTTGTGCTGCAGTGCAAGGGACATAGTAATAGGAGAGAGCAGAGTGACGGAGAGAAGAGCTTCTTGGTGTGGCGCTTCTCCTTTTCCTGTCCAGTCACAGCCTGGGGGGGCGGGGATGGGAGTAAGTGAAAGCGAAACTGCAGCAGGGAAATCTTCTGTACAGCAGAGCTCAGACCAGGCTGTCTGATCACTTTCATTGTATCCCTCTATCGACTGATCGCTACTTCTTACACTTCACCGTTGAGGTTTAATTGCTTCTATTTTGCTTTCCCTGCACCTACTATTAACACGATAATTACTTTTTTTTCTTAACGAAAATCTTGCCGCTCTTATGACATACTTTATTTTGGAACTGGTGATGTCATCACTGGTTCTCTCTGCTTCTCTATGCAATGCAGGCAGATCAGGGCTGGTGGGAGGGGCTGCAGGGGGCTGTACACAGCTTCCTGAACACATCACAGCACCCGGCCTAAGTACTCCTCCCAAGAGCCCCCAGTCCTGATGCAAGTAGTGGGAGGAAGCAAATAGGTTGTGATGGGCAGGTGTCAGTCTCGAGGAATGGGCGGTCCTAGGTAGGCTGTATTTACATGCAGACCGCCCACATGTGATGTAAGCAGTGGGCTGATTCTTGGGAGGAGTTATGCAAATATGTCTTGATGGGCGGGTGCCAGTCTCGAGGAATGGGCGGTCCTAGGTAGGATATATTTACATAAGTAACTCCCACATGTCATGCTGAGCTTTCATGATTGAGGGCGGGTTCACACTGGTACGACACAACAGTCGGACCACTTTGGATCTGACTTTGCCCTGCGACTTGATTTCCGCCATGCGTCCGACTTCGACTTTGATCCCCGACAATACCAGGCACTGTGTCTGGTATGAATCTTTTGGGGGAATTCCATCAAATAAAAAAAACAAAAAAAAAAACCGGCATGGGTTCCCCCTCCAAGAACATACCGGGCCCTTCGGTCCCCCCAAAATGCAGGTCAGGAAAGGGGGTGGGGACGAGCGAGCGCCCCCCCCCTCTCCTGAACCATAACAGGCCACATGCCCTCATCATGGGTGTAGGTGCTTTGGGGCAGGGGAGGGCCCTGCGCCCCCCCCCCCACCCCAAAGCACCTTGTCCCCATGTTGATGAAGACAAGGGCCTCTTCCCGACAACCCTGGCCATTGGTTGTCGGGGTCTGCAGGCAGGGGCCTTATCGGAATCTGGGGGCCCCCAGATCCCGGCCCCCCACCGTATGTGAACGAGTATGGGATACATTGCACTCCTACCCATTCACCTGAAAAAAGGCAGCTCCGGCGTCTCTTCCGACTTCTTCTCTCCTCTCCGGCTCTTCTGCCTCCTCCACTGACGCCTTCTAGCCCTCTCCGCTCTCTCCAGTTCTTCTCCTGCTATCAGCTGTCTTCTGCTGGGTCTCCTCCGCTATCTTCTCTCTCTTTTGCCGAGTCTTCTCCGATGTCTTCGCCCTCTGTTCTTCTTCTTCTTCCGATGTCGACTCGACGCTCTCTCCCGCTCTAATGCGGGGTGCGCGGTGCCCCGCCCCTTATAACATCATGGCCCAGGGCTTGATGGGGGGGGTGAGGTCATAAGGGGCGGGCCTCCAATGATCCCGCCCCATGCCTATATAAGTAGTGGCACACCGCGCACCCCAGCATTAGAGCGGGAGAGAGCATCGAGTCAACATTGGAAGAAGAACAGGAGGAGGAGAAAGCGGAGAAGACCCAGAAAAAGAGAGGGAGAAGACCTGGCAGAAGACAGCAGACAGAGGGAGACGAACCGGAGAGGGGAGAAGAAGTCAGAAGAGAGACCCCAGAGCTGCCTAATAAATTACTTTAAAAACGTGTACTGTGTTTTATTTTTGACACTTTTTTAGGTGAATGGGTAGGAGTACAATGTACCCAATACTAATTCATATAGGGTGGGGGGCAGGGATCTGGAGGCCCCCTTCTTAAAGGGGGCTTCCAGATTCTGATAAGCCCCCCGCCCGCAGACCCAGACAACCAACGGGCAGGGTTGTCGAGAAGAGGCCCTTGTCTCCATCAACATGGGGACAAGGAGCTTTGAAGTGGGGGGGCGCAGGGCCTCCCCTGCCCCAAAGCACTCACCCCCCCCCCCCACATGTTGAGGGCATGTGGCCTGGTACGGTTCACCCCCTTTCCTGACCTGCCAGGCTGTGTGCTCTGATAAGGGTCTGGTATGGATTTTGGGGGGACCCACATGGTGTTTTTTTCGGCATGTGGGTGCCCCTTAAAATCCATACCAGACCGAAGGAGGGAGAACCCATTTCAATTTTTTTTTTTTTTTAAATTTGGCGTGGAGCTCCCCTTCAAGATCATCACACAAGTCGCATGCCAAAGTCGGATCAGTCAAGACGGCGATCCGGCATTGAGCCGACTTTGGTCCTACTTCAGCCCATTGAATATCACCGAAGTCGTACCAAAGTAGTGCAGGGAGCATTTTCAAAGTCGGACCGACTTGTGCCGGACGAGTTAAGACGGCTCCTATAGGGAAACATTGATTTTCACACATCATGTGACACAAGCCCCTAATGTCAGAGCGTTTTGTCGTACCAATGTGAACCCGCCTGAGAGAACTGAAATCCATTGACGAAAGGGGCGGGACCAGGGACAGTCAGGCTGGGGAGGAAAGCTGGACATCCTCCAGCAGCTTCTAATGCACATTGTGAGAAGCTCGCAGTGTGCAGCGAAATCAGAATAGGCCATTGCAGTACAACTGTGCAATACATAAATAAATGTATACAAAAAATATATATACACTGCTCAAAAAAAAAAATGAAAGGAACACTTTTTAATCAGAGTTTAGCATCAAGTCAATGAAACTCCTGGGATATTGGTCAGGTGAGTAGCAGAGGGGGGTTGGGGTGTACACAGAGGGGGTTGTTAATCAGTTTCAGCTGCTTTGGTGTTAATAAAATAAACAACAGGTGCACTAGATGGGCAACAACGAGACGACCTCCAAAACAGGAATGGTTTTACAGGTGGAGGCCATTGTTCTTTTTTTTTTTTTTTTTTCCTACTCCTCTTTTCTGACTGTTTTTTTTACTAGTTTTGCACTTGGCTAGGGTCGGTGTCACTACTGGTAGCATGAGGAGGTACCTAGACCCTATAGAGGTTGCACAGGCAGTCCTACTCCTCCAGAATGGCACAATAATACTTGCCATTGCCAGAAGGTTTGCTGTGTCTCCCAGCACAGTCTCAAGATTCCAGGAGACAGGCAGGTACTCTAGGAGATCTGGATGGGGCCATAGAAGGTCCTTAACCCATCAGCAGGACCGGTATTTGCTCCTTTATGCAAGGAGGAACAGGGTGAGCACTGCCAGAGCCCCACAAAATGACCTCCAGCAGGCCATTGGTGGGAATGTCTCTGACCAAACAATCAGAAACAGACTTCATGAGGGTGACCTGAGGGCCCGACGTCCTCTGGTGGGCCCTGTGCTCACTGCCCGGCACCGTGGAGCTCGATTGGCATTTGCCACTGAACACCAGGCCTGGCAGGTCCACCACTGGCGCCCTGTGCTTTTCCCAGATGAGAGCAGGTTCACCCTCAGCACACGTGACAGACGTGAAACGTTCTGGAGAAGCCGTGGAGAACGTTGTGCTGCCTGTAACATCGTTCAGCATGACCAGTTTGGTGGTGGGTTAGTGATGGTCTGTGCACCAGGGCCGTCTCTAATATTGATTGGACCCTGGGCAAACATTTTCTTGAGCCTTCCCGAATTCACTTATTAACTATTTGCAGGTAGGGTGGGCTCAAGGGGCAGCTGCTTTGGGCCCCACAACAATGACTGGTGCCCAGGGCAGCTGTCCCTTTTGCCCTAAACTAAAGATGGCCCTGGGTGTGTGGAGGCAAATCCATGGAGGGACACACAGACTGAGTGGCGGCCCGTCCATGAGGAGCGCAGGGGCGCTTCTCCCCCTAATCTATGAGCCCGGCCCCTAATCTACATACAGGGCACCAGACACATTGATTCCAATGGGGAGATTAGAGCCCGAGGCCCTAATTGATTTGAAAAAAAAAGGGAGGGCTCGGGGCGCAGTGCACTGCGCCCCGAGCCCACCCATTTGTGTGACAATAGTGAATTATTATTCGCTATTGTCTTCCTGATTCTCCTCCCGGCCAATCAGGAAGTGGGTCTTAAGGCCTGATTGGCCGAGAGGAGAAGCAAGGGAAGGCCGCCGAGGGAAGGAGGAGGGAAACCTCCATGAAGCCGGAGACGCAGGGTGAAGCCGCCTAGGAGGAAACTGTTGCAGAGGAGGAGGAGATGCAGGAAGGAGCCGAAGCTACCCGCGACCCAGATGGAGTAAGTGCTTGACTGGTTGGGGGGGGGGGGGTTTGGAGGTTTTTTGACTGATCGACCGAACGGGGGCAGTCAGAGTGCCATTGTCTAGCCTGTAGAGGTCTGTCCAGTGGCGGCTGATGCTGTATATTTTGGGGGGCAGCAAACAAGACACCCGCCGGCACCCCACCCCCCCAAAATATACAGAACCAGCCGCCACGGCACAGACCGCCTACAGGCTAGACAATGGCACCCTGACTGCCATTGGGTATCAGGATTAAATCCTTGGACCCATTGTTAGACCCTACGCTGGTGCAGTGGGTCCTGGGTTCCTACTGGTGCACAACAATGCCCGGCCTCATGTGGCGAGAGAATGCAGCCAGTTCCTGGAGGATGAAAGTATGGATACCATTGAATGGCCCCTCACGCTGGCCTGACTTAAATCCAATACAACACCTCGGGGACATTATGTTTTGCTCCATCCGACATCGCCAGGTTGCACCTCAGTCTGTTCAGGAGCTCAGTGATGCCCTGGTCCAGATCTGGGAGGAAATACCCCAGGACACCATCCATCGTCTCATTAGGAGCATGCCCCAACGTTCTCAAGCATTAGAGGGCTCTATAAACGACTGAGGACTATTTTGAGTTCCTGCAATGAAATTTCAGCAGAATGGACTCGCCTGCTGCATCATTTTTTCACTTCGATTTTCGGGGTGTCTTTGAATTCAGCCCTCTGTAGGTTGATCATTTTCATTTCCATCAAACTATGTGGCATCCTTTCCTTCCTAACACATTACCCAGTCCATAAAAGTATAGATCGTAACACATTGCCCAGTCCATACCAGTATAGATCCTAACACATTGCCCAGTCCATACCAGTATAGATCCTAACACATTGCCCAGTCCATACCAGTATAGATCCTAACACATTGCCCAGTCCATACCAGTATAGATCCTAACACTACCCAGTCCACACCAGTATAGATCCTAACACACTACCCAGTCCATACCAGTATAGATCCTAACCCATTACCCAGTCCATACCAGTATAGATCCTAACCCATTACCCAGTCCATACCAGTATAGATCCTAACACAATACCCAGTCCATACCAGTATAGATCCTAACACACTACCCAGTCCATACCAGTATAGATCCTAACCCATTACCCAGTCCATACCAGTATAGATCCTAACACACTACCCAGTCCATACCAGTATAGATCCTAACCCATTACCCAGTCCATACCAATATAGATCCTAACCCATTACCCAGTCCATACCAGTATAGATCCTAACACACTACCCAGTCCATACCAGTATAGATCCTAACCCATTACCCAGTCCATACCAGTATAGATCCTAACCCATTACCCAGTCCATACCAATATAGATCCTAACCCATTACCCAGTCCATACCAGTATAGATCCTAACCCATTACCCAGTCCACACCTGTATAGATCCTAACACTACCCAGTCCACACCAGTATAGATCCTAACACACTACCCAGTCCATACCAGTATAGATCCTAACCCATTACCCAGTCCATACCAGTATAGATCCTAACACAATACCCAGTCCATACCAGTATAGATCCTAACACACTACCCAGTCCATACCAGTATAGATCCAACCCATTACCCAGTCCATACCAATATAGATCCTAACCCATTACCCAGTCCATACCAGTATAGATCCTAACCCATTACCCAGTCCACACCAGTATAGATCCTAACACTACCCAGTCCATACCAGTATAGATCCTAACCCATTACCCAGTCCACACCAGTATAGATCCTAACACTACCCAGTCCATACCAGTATAGATCCTAACACTACCCAGCCCACACCAGTATAGATCCTAACACACTACCCAGTCCATACCAGTATAGATCTTAACCCATTATCCAGTCCATACCAGTATAGATCCTAACCCATTACCCAGTCCATACCAGTATAGATCCTAACCCATTACCCAGTCCATACCAGTATAGATCCTAACACTACCCAGTCCACACCAGTATAGATCCTAACACTACCCAGTCCATACCAGTATAGATATCTAGCATGAGATTTTTCCCCATTGAGATCTGATGTGTTTTCAAAGAGTTCCTTTCATTTTTTTCCATTACTGTATAAAGTAAAAAATGTTACAATGTATCTTATAAACATTCATTGGGTAATATTTTTGGGGTTGTGTTGGCAGCAGTTTTGCGTTCTGTTTTTTCTTTCCATATAAAGGGTTGTTGCATTACAGCTATAGGGTTTTGCCATTATTTATTTCGCTGGATTGGGGTTCCCCTTTAATGCAGCCTACAATAGCAGTAGTGGGCTCAGCTCAGAGAGGAGACGTTGGCGCCCTCCCTGGGATTTTCTCCTGGCAGGTCGGCTGTTTGGGGGGAGAGACGACGGTCACAAAAGCCTTTTTGTCATACTGGGAATCTCCTGCAGGCATCCTCCTGTTTGGTCTCGGAGGCTCAGTGGCCAGTCTAGACCTGCCGGGTGAATGGCGGTCCTGTGTGCGCCGTGTTATTGCTCCGGGGAGACGGCCAGAGGGAAGGTGAGAGGCAGACCTGACAGCCCCCCTTGTCCGGGCGCTGCATGTAAAATTTAGCGCCCTTCCGTGTGTTTATCCATTGCGAGTTGTCCGCGTCTGGCTCCGACGCCGCTGTCAACAAAGACACTGGGCCAGGTGTGAAGGTTTCTTAAGGTAGAACCGAACGTGAAGTGAAACTCCAGCCAAACAGATGATACAAATGAATAGCCCAATAAAAGATATAATAATGATAAACAACACTTTTTGCTGCAATGTTCATCTTCAATCCAGAGATTTCCCATGCAGTACTTTTTCTCTGCCACTAGATGTCCTCAGTTTGGTGGCCAGCATCATCTCTCTTGTCACTTTACTCTCTCCTCCTATCAGCATGCTTCTTATCAGCACATGAACTGATTGGCTCCTGTGTGGTTTATTTATACATATATATATTTGAAAAAGGAGCGCGGCTGCCACACAACTCGCAGCACAAAAGCTCGGAAACGCGTCGCATGTTAGTGAAGTCACAGCCACGCGCCACCACGTACCTTCCAAGCCTCACTCTGGATGAGATCTGACACCGCACGGCCGCTCTCCATCTGGCAAGCGGTGATCAGTGAGGACATACAAGGAACAGCAGCGCTGAGCCCCCTGGCTTTGACAGCTCACCACCCTCATACCTTCTCCTGGATATCTGATGTCCCAGCAGGACTCCACTATACTAGTGAGAAGTGGACCTCATCGTGACCTGATCATCCACTCTGACCCTTCTCCTGGACTCTATCCAGCTCACCTATGTGCAACATTGCTTTCTTTCATGCGAGTTGATATTTCTTTGATATGGCACTTGGGACCAAAGGCGGCAAGGAGGCGAAGTGTCAAACGCCTATGAAAAGTGATCCATTGCAAATCACTGTTCAGTGGGGTGGCAAGCACTGCAGCTAGTGCACACTAGCCTCCCTGTACATCAGATACAATGTATCCATACCCCTCTACATCTCATACAATGTATCCGTACCCCTCTACATCCCATACAATGTATCCATACCCCTCTACATCTCATACAATGTATCCGTACCCCTCTACATCCCATACAATGTATCCGTACCCCTCTACATCCCATACAATGTATCCATACCCCTCTACATCTCATACAATGTATCTGTACCCCTCTACATCCCATACAATGTATCCGTACCCCTCTACATCCCATACAATGTATCCGTACCCCTCTACATCCCATACAATGTATCCGTACCCCTCTACATCCCATACAATGTATCCGTACCCCTCTACATCCCATACAATGTATCCGTACCCCTCTACATCTCATACAATGTATCCGTACCCCTCTACATCCCATACAATGTATCCGTACCCCTCTACATCTCATACAATGTATCCGTACCCCTCTACATCTCATACAATGTATCCGTACCCCTCTACATCTCATACAATGTATCCGTACCCCTCTACATCTCATACAATGTATCCGTACCCCTCTACATCTCATACAATGTACCTGTACCCCTCTACATCCCATACAATGTATCCGTACCCCTCTACATCCCATACAATGTATCCGTACCCCTCTACATCTCATACAATGTATCCGTACCCCTCTACATCCCATACAATGTATCCGTACCCCTCTACATCTCATACAATGTACCTGTACCCCTCTACATCCTATACAATGTATACGTACCCCTCTACATCTCATACAATGTACCTGTACCCCTCTACATCCCATACAATGTATCCGTACCCCTCTACATCCCATACAATGTATCCGTACCCCTCTACATCTCATACAATGTATCCGTACCCCTCTACATCCCATACAATGTATCCGTACCCCTCTACATCTCATACAATGTACCTGTACCCCTCTACATCCTATACAATGTATCCGTACCCCTCTACATCTCATACAATGTATCCGTACCCCTCTACATCCCATACAATGTATCCGTACCCCTCTACATCTCATACAATGTATCCGTACCCCTCTACATCTCATTTTGATGTTTTTCTATTGAAATTGGTAAAGTCGCACTTTAAATGATTTAAAAAATAAAAAATTTAAAAAAACAAGCCTGTTTTTTTTTTTGTGCCGGTGTGTATACGGGGGTCTCCAAACTACAGTTCGGAGGTCACATCTGGTGTGCTATGAATTGTTATCTGGCCCATGGCTAGGATCCGCGGCAGATCCTCAGACTTGGTTCACAGAATGAGGATTCCGATCAGTTGGTCCGCGCTTCCCCTTTGCCATCTCCAACGCAAGTCTGATGGGGACACTATAGGAAAAGGGAACTCTGATAGGGACTCTGGTGTAAGGGGGACTCTGTGGAAGACACTGGTGGAAGGAGAGATTGAGAGGGACTCTGATGTAAAGGGGGGGGGGGACTCTGATGTAAAGGGAGACTCTGATGTAAGGTTGGGGGGGGTGTTCTGATGGGGACTGAAGTGATGGGGGACTCTGATGGAGACCCTGATATAAGTTGAGACCCTGATGTTTTATTAAATTCTCTGTTGTTCTGAGTACAGGAAAGAATGAATTGCAACATTCATTAATTTTATAAAACAGATTTGTTATCAGCTGAGGAATATCCATATACTGTCTGATGTGGCCCCTCTGGAAAGTCCAGAGCCCCATATCCTAGGTGACTAGCACATTGTGCAGTTAGTCTTTGGTGGAGATGGACGGTAATGGGGGGTAGAGATTTCCCCACGGAGTCCCCGGCCGGGTTCACTCGAGTGCAGAACACTTTTCACGACTCGCGGTCCCGTTTTTGGACGCTGCGCTGAGTCACCTCTTCCGCCTCTCCTCTTCTTGGCCGCGTTCTGACATTTACTCACTTGTGAAAAATTTGCTGAATTTGGAAACTGCAGCGATCGCTCGTCAGCAGACTGACCTGATCTCAGCATTCATCATAAAGGAGAATCAGCTCCTCTATAATAATTTATTATTATATTATATTATTTTATAATATAAATAATAAATCACAACACCCCTTTTAAGAAGAACTCCAACCCCCCCCCCCCCAAAAAAAAGGGATATAGTCTTAAACTCAAAACAATCTTTTAAAGTGGACCTGTCCTCATATACGCTATGTTACCAAAAGTATTCGGACGCCTGCCTTTACACGCACATGAACTTTAATGGCATCCCAGTCTTAGTCCGTAGGGTTCAATATTGAGTTGGCCCACCCTTTGCAGCTATAACAGCTTCAACTCTTCTGAGAAGGCCGTCCACAATGTTTAGGAGGGTGTCTATGGGAATGTTTGACCATTCTTCCAGAAGAGCATTTGTGAGGTCAGGCACTGATGTTGGACTAGAAGGCCTGGCTCGCAGTCTCCACTCTAATTCATCCCAAAGGTGTTCTATCGGGTTGAGGTCAGGACTCTGTGCAGTCCAGTCAAGTTCCTCCACCCCAAACTCACTCATCCATGTCTTTATGGACCTTTGTGCACTGGTGGGCAGTCATGTTGGAACAGGAAGGGTCGATCCCCAAACTGTTCCCACAAAGTTGGAAACATGAAATTGTCCATAATGTCTTGGTATGCTGACACCTTAAGAGTTCCCTTCACTGGAACTAAGGGGCCAAGCCCAACCCCTGAAAAACAACCCCACACCATAATCCCCCCCTCCTCCAAATGATTTGGACCAGTGCACAAAGCAAGGTCCATAAAGACATGGATGAGCGAGTTTGGGGTGGAGGAACTTGACTGGTTTGCACAGCGTCCTGACCTCAACCCGATAGAACACCTTTGGGATGAATTAGAGCAGAGACTGCGAGCCAGGCCCTCTCATCCAACATCAGTGCCTGACCTCACAAATGCTCTTCTGGAAGAATGGTCAAACATCCCCATAGACACACTCCTAAACCTTGTGGACAGCCTTCTCAGAATGAGGGAATTGTGCACACTTAATTGAGAGCCATCAGCCACCCTGAACAACCTATATACCCAATCAGGCAGACCTCTTCAATTACAATTTATTGTAACAAGTATGGCCATCTTTAGGAGGGTGGCACCTGGTATCGCCCATATGCTCCTTGCCCCTTGGAGGCAGATTCTGCCCCTTCATTCTGTCCATAAGCATCCTCATTTTTGTGATGGAGAGCAATAGGACTACCTGAACTACCTATACCCAATCATAAAGACCTCTGGTGATGAAACTAAATCAAATCGCATTGTAACATGTATGGCCTCCTCTAGGTGGCCGACACCTTCTGGTGCCATCCATATCCTTGAAATTTTACCCCTTTCTCTGTGTTCAGGACATGCTGTGCGCCATTATTGCTCTTTTTTCTAGTAATTAAGAGCCATCAACCTACATACCCAGTCCCACAGACCTCTTGCTTTATATAGGTATTGGTGAACCTAAAGCAGATCATATTGTATTGTATTGTATTGTATTGTATTGTATATGGCCATCTTTAGTAGGCTGGCACCTTCTAGTATCTCCCATAACCTTGAGATTCTGCCTCTTCTGTGGGTTTAGGAGTGTGGTGTGCGCTATTAGTGCTCTGTTCAGTATTTGAGAGCCATCAGCCACCCTGAACAACCTACATACTCAATCCCACAGACCGCTTGCACTACATATCTGGAAGGAAGAGTGGAAAGATCCCTGGTTGCTGCAGATCCACGGAGTCCTGTGGTGGTATGAGAGAGACAACCTCAGCCTGGGCTCCCACCAGGCCACACCCCAACACTTTTCACTCCGCCCCTCTGAGCTTAGTCATGGGGATCTACACTACACTACATATCTGTTGGTGAACCCAAAGCAGATCATATTGTAGTTTTGTATGGCCATCTTTAGGAAACTGTTGTCTCCTGGTATCACCCATAATCTTGAGATTTTTCCCCTTGGTGGCAGATTTTGCCCCCTTTCTCTGTGTCAAGGAGTGTGCTGTGCACCAGTAGTGATCTTTTTGGGGATTTGAGAGCCATCAGCCACCCTGAACAACCTACATGCCCAATTCGACAGACCTCTCACACTACTTATCTGTTGGTGAAGCTAAATTAGATCATATTATAACTTGTATGGCCATCTTTAGGTGGCCAGCACCTCTTGGTATCACTCATATCCTTGGGATTTTGCCCCTTCCTCTGTGTTCAGGACTTGCTCTGCACCAATTGGGGAACCTAAAGCAGATCATATTGTATCTTGTATGCCCAATTTTAGACGACTGGTACCCCAAAACCTTGAGGTTTTTCCCCCTTGGTGGCAGATTTGACCTATTTCGCTGTATTTAGGAGTTGCTGTGCACCAGTAGTGCTCTTTTTGGTAATTAAGAGCCATTAGCCACCCGGAACAACCTAAATACCCAATCCCACAGACCTCTTGCACTACATATCTTTTGGTGAGGCTAAAACAGATCATATTGTAACTTGTATGGCCATGTTTAGGTGGCCGGCACCTGGCATCACTCATATCCTTGAGATTTTGTCCCTTGGTGGCAGATTGCCCCCCTTTCTCTGTATTCAGGAGGTGCTGTGCACCAGTAGTGCTCTTTTTAGTAATTGGGAGCCATCAGCCACTCTGAAAAACCTACATACCCAATCCCACAGACCTCTTGCACTACAAAGGTATTATATATGGCCATTTATCGAAGGCTGGCAACCTTCTAGTATCTGCCATATCCTTGAGATTTTGCCTCTGCTGTGATTTCAGAAGTGTTCTTTGCACCATCAGTGTTATTTATGGTAATTGAGAGCCATCAGTCACCCTGTCCAACCTACATACCCAAACCAACAGACCTCTCACACTACATATCAATTGGTGAACCTAAAGCAGATTGTATTGTAACTTAATATAAACGTAAATTAATAAGTAAAGCTTCCCCTTAAAAATAAGATATATAAACCAAATATTTAATCCTACTAGTTCGCCATTTAGCACTGGTTAGCACCAATTTTTGGGTTATTTATTTAGGGCCATTGGCGCGGTGGGGGTGTCTTCTGTTTGAAGGGCGCCGTATCATCCAGGATACCTAGTTACTATTGTATTGTAACTTGCATGGCTATCTTTAGGTGGCCGGCACCTCCTGGTTTCACCCATATCCTTGAAATTTTCCTGGTGGCAGATCGTGGCCCTTCCGTGTGTTCAGGAGGGTGCTGTGCACACTTGGTAATTGAGAGCCCTTAGCCACCCTGAGCCAACCTACATACCCAATCCCACAGACTTCTCACATTACATATCTGTCGGTGAACCTAAAGCAGATTGTATTGCAACCTGTATGGCCATCTTTAGGTAGCAATCGGCCTACTTGATCTACCTATATCCAATCAGGCAGACCTCCAGTGTTGAAACTAAGGCAACACGCATTGTAACATGTATGGCTTCCTCCAGATGGCCAACACCTCCTGGTGTCCTCCATATCCTTGAGATTTTACCCCTTTCTCTGTGTTTAGGACATACTGTGCAACATTAGCGCTCTTTTTGGTAATTGAGAGCCATCAGCCAGCCTGAATATTCTACATACCCAATCCCACAGACCTCTCGTACCACATATCTGTTGGTGAACCTAAAGCAGATTGTATTGTAAATTGTATGGCCATTTTTAGGTAGCAATCAGCCTACCTGAACTACCTATACCCAATCAGGCAGACCTTCTGTGTTGAAACTAAAGCAAATCGCATTGTAACATGTATGGCCTCCTCTAGATGACCGACACCTCCTGGTATCACTCATATCCTTGAGATTTGGCCCCTTGGTGGCAGATTGTCCCCCTTTCTCTCAGTTTAGGAGTTGGTGTGCACCATTATTGCTCTTTTTGGTAATGGAGAGCCGCCAGTCACCCTGGACAACCTACATGCCCAATCCGACAGACCTCTCACACCACCACATATTAATTGGTGAACCTAAAGTAGATCGTATTGTAACTTGCATGGCCATCTTTAGATGGCTGGCACCTCCTGATATTACTCATATCCTTGAAATTTTGCTGGTGGCAGATTGTGGCCCTTCTGTGTGTCCAGGAGGGTGCTGTGCACACTTGGTAATTGAGAGCCATCAGCCAGCCTGAATATCCTACATACCCAATCCCACAGACCTCTCGTACTACATATCTGTTGGTGAACCTAAAGCAGATTGTATTGTAACTTGTATTGCTATCTTTAGGTAGCAATCGGCCTACCTGAACTACCTATATCCAATCAGGCAGACCTCCAGTGTTGAAACTAAAGCAAATCGCATTGTAACATGTATGGCCTCCACCAGATCAGGGGTCTCCAAACTTTCCAAAAAAAGGACCAGTTTACTATCCGTCAGACTTTAGGGGGGCTGGTAAACAATGCCTGATCTGGTGTCTTTGGGAGGAATAGTGCCCCATCTTTGTTGTCAGTGGAAGTTATAATGCCCTTCTGTTGGTGTCAGTGGAAAGAATATTGCCCCATTGTTGGTGTCAGTGGCAGGAATTATGCACATTTGTTGGTGTCATTGGCAGGAATATTGCTTAAAGGGCTGCAGTTTTAGACCACTACTCTAGATGGCCGACACCTCCTGGTGCCCTCCATATCCTTGAGATTTTACCCCTTTCTCTGTGTTCAGGACATGCTGTGCGCCATTGGTGATCTTTCTAGTAATTGAGAGCCATCAGCCACCCTGAACATCCTACATACCCAATCCCACAGACCTCTTGCATTACATATTTGTTGGTGAACCCAAAGCAGATCATATTTTAGCTTGTGTGGCCATCTTTAGGTGGCTGGCACCTCCTGGTATCACTCATATCCTTGAGAGTTGGCCCCTTGGGGGCAGATTGTCCCCCTTTCTCTGGGTATAGTTGTATGGTCAGTAATGGTGCACAGCCACTCCTGAATACAATCGGGCTGACCTTTTGGTGTTGAAACTAAAGCAAATTGCATTGTAACATGTATGGCTTACTCTAGATCAGGGGTCTCCAAACTTTCTAAAGAAAGGGCCAGTTTACTGTCCTTCAGACTTTAGGGGGGCTGGTAAACAATGCCCGATCTGGTGCCGTTGGGAGGAATAGTGTCCCATTTTGTTGTCAGTGGAAGGAATAGTGCCCTATTGTTGGTGTCATTGGCAGGAATATTGCCTCAAGGGCCAGATAAAGGCAAGCAAAGGGCTGCAGTTTTGGACCACTACTCTAGATGGCCGACACCTCCTGGTGCCCTCCATATCCTTGAGATTTTACCCCTTTCTCTGTGTTCAGGACATGCTGTGCGCCATTAATGATCTTTCTAGTAATTGAGGGCCATCAGCCACCCTGAACATCCTACATACCCAATCCCACAGACCTCTTGAACTACATATTTGTGTCTGAACCCAAAGCAGATCATATTTTAGCTTGTGTGGCCATCTTTAGGTGGCCGGCACCTCCTGGTATCACTCATATCCTTGAGATTTGGCCCCTTGGTGGCAGATTGTCCCCCTTTCTCTATATTCAGGAGTTGCTGTGCACCGTTAGTGCTCTTTTTGGTAACGGAGAGCCATAAGTCACCCTGGACATCCTATACATACCCAATCCCACAGACCTTTTGCACTACATATCTGTTGGTGAACCCAAAGCAGATCATATTTTAGCTTGTATGGCCATCTTTAGGCGACTGGTATCACCCATATCTTTGAGAGTTTTGCTCCTTGGTGGCAGATTTTGCCCCCTCTCAATCCGTAGGGTTATAAAGTAATATATGACGCGCATCCTTTAAAAAAAAGACACCAACGTAGAACGGGTGAAAGCCCCCCGAAATCTAGAAGTGGAATTGTTGCTCTAATATTGTCAATACCCCCCCCCCCCTCTTCTTTCCCAGGCCGGGGCTGTAATAATTCAGGCCATTGTAAGGCCGGGACACAGACCCCTCTGTCCTAATGTTCACACCGAGCTCGCCATTAAAGGCCCATCTCAGAACAAGCCCCCCATTCTGCTATGAAGAGGGTCTCTGTGTCCCCTCAGATAGCATTTGTCCCGTGGAGCTGACAGTACAAAGAGACGAGGTCCCAGCATGGTACGCAGCACACAGATGGCTTTTCATCGCTCCCCAGAGGGGAGACAAACGCTCACTTTGTCCTGCGGAGACAGCCGCTAACACAACACGTTTGTTTGAGAGGGAAGGCGGGAGGGTGGGGGGTGGGGGGGGATGAGGGTAAAGGAGGATGAAATGGTTGGGATATATAAATAATGGTCTGCTCTCATGAAGGGCCCCGCAGGCACCAAGCTGGCAGGGCGGGCGGCAGGCAGGGGGGGGAGGGGCGTCAGGCGGAAAAAACAGCCGGTGGGCATTTGGGGCAAAGCCGAACAGATGGACCGGCTACGGAAAACGCGGGAGGCGAGGTGGCCACCAAGTTAAATCTGTGAGCGCAAAAAAAGGTTTCCTTCAAGGCCGACACTCTTCTGAAAATACTAATTGCCCGGCTTTAAATGATTTGAGTCGCTGAACTAGAGAATGATGAATCTGTCCAAAGTCCTTCAAGTGTATGTACACCACGACATCGAACGTCTCCCGGCTGCTGCCTTTTCCTCTTTTTAAATACAATATTGAAAAAAGTTTTGTTATATCTGTTTTATAAATGCAAGAAATTCCTGGTGATCCCGCCAGAAATCCTGAGAGCCGATAACCGCATGTACTATCTTCCTGTGTACAAGGAGGGGCAATGGAATTGGGGAAAAGGGGGAGGGTGAGGAGGAGGATGAGGAGGGTTTAAGGAGATGGGTGGGGGGTTGGGGAACAATAAGGAGGAGGGGAGGGATAAAGAGGGATTATGGAGATGAGGAGAGGGGTAGACGGGGAGGAGTTCTGGTGATGAGGAAATGGGTGTATCGAGATGGGGGGTGGGGGGGGGGGGTAGATGAGGGGTTATGGTGGTAAAGCCAAGGTGCTATGGAAAAAAGGGGGATAGATGAGGAGGGGTTAAAGAGATAAAGAGGAGGGATTATAAGGATTAGGAGGTGGGTAGATGAGGAGGAGTTCTGGAGATGAAGAGGCGGGGCTTTTGAGATGGCGGTCAATGGTGGGTTATGGAGATATAGAGATGGAGGGGGGGTAGAGGAGGAGGAGTTATAGAGATGAAGAGGAGTGGCTATGGTGATAGAGAGTAGATGAGGAGGAGTTAAAGAGATATGGAGGAGGGATTATGGAAATGGGGTTAGATGAGGAGGGGTTCTGGAGGTGAGGCAGAGGGGCTATGGGGATGGGGGGTAGATGAGGAGGAGGAGGAGGGGTTATGGAGATGATGGGGTAGATGAGGAGGAGGGCTAGATGAGGAGAAGGGCTTTTAGAGATGAGGAGGAGTTATGGAGATGGGGGAGAGGGGTAGATGAAGAGGGGTTATGGAGATGAGGAGGGTAGAGGAGTTATGGAGATAAGGGTAGTTGAGGAGGAGTGGGTTATACAGGAGGAGGGGTTATGAAATGAGGGGGAGGGTTTATGGAGATGAGGAGGTGGGGGAGATGAGGAGGAGGGCTTATAGAGATGAGAAGGAGTTATGGAGATGGGGGAGAGGGGTAGATGAAGAGGGGTTATGGAGATGAGGAGGGTAAAGGAGGAGGAGTTATGGAGATAAGGGTAGTTGAGGAGGAGGGGATTATGAGATAAAGAGGAGGGGTTATGAAATGAGGGGGAGGGTTTATGGAGATGAGGAGGTGGGGGAGATGAGGACTGTGGTTGATGGGGCTTATGGAGATGAGGATAGGGTAGATGTGGAGGGGTTATGAGATGAAGGGGAGGGGTTATGGAGATGAGGAGGTGGGGGAGATGAGGACTGGGGGTTGATGGGGCTTATGGAGATGAAGATTGGGGAGGGGTATGGAGATGAATAGGAGGGGTTATGAGACGAGGGGGAGAGGTTTTGGAGGGGGAGGGAACAGGAGGGGTTATGGATGATGAGTGGGAGGAGATGAGGAGAGGTCATCAGAAATGAAGTGGGCAGGGCTGACACCATGCACTTAGGAATTCAGAGCTGCATTGTGATGTCAGAGAGGAGGGGCGGAGCAGAGGAAGGGCGGAGTTATTCCATTATACTTTCAGTGTGTTTAAATGAATAATCATGAAGAGATGAACGTGGACTCCAAACCAAATATGAGATTTTGTTTTTTTTTTAGAACTTTTTCCTCCCATACATATTAAAGCAAACCTTTCCTGGGACACCTGGGGGCCGACATCGCCAGTCTGAAGATACTAGTCGCCTGGCTACTACAGAGACTAACTGCGTTCATTTAGGCTTGAGTCACTTCCCTGGGACTAATCCCCATAATTCTCTATGAACAGATGAAAAGAACCCGTCAGTGCAATAAAAAAATCCAAATGCTAATTCACTTGACAAAGTCAAAGTTCCTTTTGTTAGGTGAACAGCTTCTCCTGCTTTAGTAAGTGCACCCCCTGGGGGGGGGGGGGGGGGGGTCAGACCTGACCGGGCAGAAAACAATTGACTTATCTCAGCAGTCCCTATAGAGACCGGCCCCTGCCATAGAAGAGTATTATACATACGGTTGGCTGTGCCTCCTTCCACCCCTCCATTCATCCATCATCAGAATCTGCAGCATTTAGCACTTCCAGGAATGTTGGATGTGTGTGTCCCCCGCCACCCATCATGGTTCCCTCCCCTCCATATCACTGCTGTGTGATGTAGGGGGGGTCAGAGGACTGAACCACTGTGCGTAGTGGGGGGGACGGGGACACACACACATCCAACATTCACTGAAGATTTGCCGGAGATTTCCATGCTGGACAAAGGAGAGGAAGGAGACACGGGTTGTTGGCGAGGCGAGTATAATACCTGCAGTCTGGATTTTATTTAAATGCCAGGGTCTCTTTAAGGACTGCTGAGAAAAGCTCATTTAACCTATTGGTTTTAGCCAGGTCAGGCCTGACTCCTACGGGTTGGATTTAAATCTGTTCATGTAGGAACAGTAAAGCACAGTCTCCGCTTTCCAAGATGTACAAATGACCACTAGAGGGAGCACTTACAATAATTGAAATAGAAATGCTCTGTGGTTGGTAACATAATAACCATACGCTCCCATTGTCCCCATAAATCACATTACCCTGCGTTACAATGTATCTGAATAGAAATTACTAAGTCATTATCATTGTGTGAGCAAAGATTATTATACACAGTGATTAATAGGTTTTGTTTTTTTTATTCAGAGAGATGCTGTGCAACATAAAATAAAGTAGAACTAATAGAACTGAATGCAAAATGCTTTTTAATTTTGGATAGAGTAAGGGAGGGGTATAGTTTCATGTCAGGTTGGGGAGATTTCCCTTCACTTCCTACACCATAGCCAAAACAGGAAATAAGGGGAAATGCCAGAACCAATGTCCCCATTGGAAGATCCCCCTATTCTTGCTCTGGTGACAACCCAAAATTACAATACAGGACAAAAAGAGAAGACGGATCTCCCTAATGGGGGACAACAGGCAGCAATAAAAAGCTGACAGGGGGTCTAATCCCTCTCCACTCCATCCAAAACGAAAGTTTTGCCTTTAGCTCTGCTTTAATATATTATTGTTACAATAGGGGTGCTGCGTCTTTGAAGAGTTATAATAATTGAAATATGGAAAAGCAAATATGCAAACGTGGAAAAGTCTCTCCACAAGCTGTTTGCAGACAAATGTTACAGAAATATTCTAACTTAGGCCTGGTGCAAAGACTCCCCCTGCTGGTCATATATTACAATGACATTAGTGGGAGAAGAGCTCCCTTTGCTGGTCATATATTATTATATGGACATTAGTGGGAGAAGAGCTCCTTCTGCTGGTCATATATTATGACATTAATGGGGAAGAGCTCCCTCTGCTGGTCATATATTGTGACATTAGTGGGAGAAGAGCTCCCTCTGCTGGTCATATATTATATGGACATCAGTGGGAAAAGAGCTCCCTCTGCTGGTCATATATTATGACATTAGTGGGAGAAGAGCTCCCTCTGCTGGTCATATACTAGAATAACATTAGTGGGAGAAGAGCTCCCTCTGCTGGTCATATACTAGAATAACATTAGTGGGAGAAGAGCTCCCTCTGTTGGTCATATATTATGACATTAATGGGGGAAGAGCTCCCTCTGCTGGTCATATAAAATAGATCCCCTATAATTGATTGAGGAGTGACTTAAAAGAGGATTCCACCAGCTAGGAAGCGTCCATCCTTACAATAGAACTGTCCTGTTCTGCCCTCACCTGTAAAATACAACAATTAAACATTTCTACTGTCCTACCAACAGACAGGTTCATCCAACTGTAGAGCAGAATTCTTCCCATTGGCATTAGTTGGGGAGAGCTCCCTCTGCTGGTCATACGGTATAATGACAGTGGTGGAGGAGCTCCCTCTGCTGGTCATACGGTATAATGACAGTGGTGGAGGAGCTCCCTCTGCTGGTCATACGGTATAATGACAGTGGTGGAAGAGCTCCCTCTGCTGGTTATACGGTATAATGACAGTGGTGGAAGAGCTCCCTCTGCTGGTCATACGGTATAATGACAGTGGTGGAAGAGCTCCCTCTGCTGGTCATACGGTATAATGACAGTGGTGGAAGAGCTCCCTCTGCTGGTCATACGGTATAATAACAGTGGTGGAGGAGCTCCCTCTGCTGGTCATACGGTATAATGACAGTGGTGGAAGAGCTCCCTCTGCTGGTCATACGGTATAATGACAGTGGTGGAAGAGCTCCCTCTGCTGGTCATACGGTATAATGACAGTGGTGGAAGAGCTCCCTCTGCTGGTTATACGGTATAATGACAGTGGTGGAGGAGCTCCCTCTGCTGGTCATACGGTATAATGACAGTGGTGGAAGAGCTCCCTCTGCTGTTCATACAGGGTAATGTTCTGGTAAGGAGAATGCCTATACGTTATAATGACGTGATAGAGAGAAGTTAAGGACACAGCCAAGATAACAAAGGAGTGGCTACGGGAGAACTCTGTGAATGTCCTTGAGTGGCCCAGCCAGAGCCCAGACCTGAACCCGATTGAACATCTCTGGAGATATCTGTAAATGGCTGTGCACCAACACTCCCCATCCAACCTGATGGAGCTTGAGAGGTCCTGCAAAGTAGAATGGGAGAAACTGCCCAAAAATAGGTGTGCCAAGCTTGTAGCATCATACTCAAAAAGACTTGAGACTGTAATTGGTGCCAAAGGAGCTTCACCAAAGTATTGAGCAAAGGCTGTGATACTTATGTACATGGGATTTTTTTTTTCCTTTTTTATTTTTAATACATTTGCAAAGTTTTCAAACAAACTTCTTTCGCATTGTCATTATTGGGTATTGTTTGTAGAATTTTGAGGAAAATAATGAATTTAAAGTGGAGTTCCACCCAAAAATGGAACTTCCGCTTTAAGGGAAGGTGACCCCCTGACATGCCACATTTGGCATGTCATATTATTTTTTGGGGGGGGGCGGATACCCTCTTTTTACAGGGTCCCACTTCCTTCTGGTGCACTGCGGCACCGGAAAGGAGATCACCTCTCCCCCCTCCCTCTCGGCAATCATCTGGGACACGTCAGATGATTGCCTGGCCAGTCACGGGCCGTGGGTGCCGTGGGTGCCCGGCTGTGAAGCCACAGCGCCCACAGTTACAATGCCGGCGCCGCTGAGAGAAGGGGGAGAGGAGCGGGGCTTCGTGCGCCCGCATCGCTGGACCCTGGGACAGGTAAGTGTCCGATTTTATTAAAAGTCAACAGCTGTAGTATTTGTAGCTGCTGAAGAAATGTTTAGTATTTCGACCACAGACAGATTTATCCAGCTTCCATTGTTGGAGTGGAGTTCACATTTTTGACATTAATGGGGGAAGAGCTCCCTCTGCTGGTCATACAGTATAATGACATTAGTGGGGGAAGAGCTCCATCTGCTGGTCATACAGTATAATGACATTAGTGGGAGAAGTGCTCCATCTGCTGGTCATACAGTATAATGACATTAGTGGGAGAAGTGCTCCCTCTGCTAGTCATATATTATAATGTCCTCATAGGTGGAGAAGTTCCTCCAATCAGTACGCAGCCTCAAATATTTCCTTCAGGATATATTTTAATAAACATGTACATTCACACAGTATATAAAGTACATATTCAATACATATATACATTAACATATCTGCGTCCATTTTATATTACACTTACCATCCAGGCAGAAATCACATTCACACCGTTTGTGTTATCTCAGCTGTCAAGACAAGAAAACATGTCAGCCAATAGGAAGAATGGATGATTGTAAGAAAACGATTACTGATCTCATGTATTTCTCTGTGAACACTAACATGCAAATAAAAAAGAACTGAACCGCGTTGTAAATACCGGCCACATCTACCAAACCAATGTGCCGAGTAACATGCAGTTACAACACATATACGCGCATGAAATAATGACCCGATCTAACTCGTGAAACCAGCGCATTATGAGAAATAAAAGCAAAAAATGGAAAAAGGGGCTCATGAATTTGAATCTAGTCCATTTGCAAACAATAACATGACACAGATTTTTTTTTTTTTCTGTTGCAATTTGTAATACTTAAATATACAACAACAAGAAATCCATCGCTACCAGCAATAAAAAAAAAAAAAAAAAAAAAAAAAAAAAAATTGTTCTATAAGCATTCATTATCTGATTGGATATACAAGGGGGGGGGGGTGTTTATGCAGCAGCTGCATTACCAATTTATGCATGATTTGTTTCGTTCCGAATCAAAATTCGGGCGACTCATTATTTGGAAATTCAGATGTATCCGAATTGCGAATCGCAATAGTAAAGAACATAAACGAGTCCTCCAAAATTAACGAAACATAATTCGTCTGAAATAATGGGATTCAAATTCTAATATGAAATGTAAACCTATTACAATTTTTAAATGTGCGGAATTCGGCAGCTGCATTCGAATAAAAAAAAAAAAAATACATTTTAATTTGAATTTTCCGAATTCGGTTACATTTTTTTTTTTTACTAGGAAAATTCAAATCAAACTCAAACTAATTCCAAAATCGAATTTGACGAATTGAAACAAAACAAATGTTTTTCTTCTGCACCGGTCTGCTCAGAAACACGAGTATAGTACTATATAGAGCTGCACGATTCTGGCCAAAATGAGAATCGCGATTCTCTCACGATTCTCGCGCCGTAAAATCTTTCACATTATACAAAAAAAAAAACAAAAAATGGGCTAACTTTACTGGTTAAATTTTTTTTTTTTTTTTTTAATACATTTTCCAAAAAAAAATTGCATTTGAAAGACCGCTGCGCAAATACAGTGTGACATAAAGTATTGCAACAACCACCATTTTATTCTCTAGGGTGTCTACTAAAAAATATATATGTTTGGGGGTTCTAAGTAATTTTCTAGCAAAAAAAAAAAAAATATATTAACTTGAAACCAACAAATGTCAGAAAAAAGGTTTAGTGTTTAAGTGGTTAAACTTTTTTCACTTACACAGGAAGTCTATTCCATTGACAAATTGTTACAATGTTTATACTTAAGTTCAACTGATAGAGAATGTTTTGTTTCTTGGCAGACTGCCCCGTTTTTCTCTTCCTTTCTTTTGAGGGCTGTGGCTTCAGAAGAGCAGAGAAAGAATTGTGAAACACTTTAGTCAAGATCGCGATAACGACTCTTGACGATTAATTGTGCAGCTCTAGTACTATGCATATGCCGAGATACATATGAGACATAGAAATATCTCACATGGAAACAGTTAGGGACAGGACTATAACTGCAAGGCATACATAACAGACGTCTACACCCTAGATCCCCCAGAATTGGTCCTCTGGGCTAGGTACGTAGACGACATTCCTCCTCCTATGGAGAGGCACTGTCGACTCCCTGCACTCCTTTATAACTATCTTGAATGATAATAGCATAGGTATTGCGTTGACCTATGAGGTCAGCTCTTCCACCATCCATTTTTTGGACTTAGAGATAACAGCAGCCAACAACCAATTAGAGACCAAAACCTTTTTTAAGGCAACCGAGCGGAAGGGATACATTCCGGTCGATAGCTGCCATCATGCAACTTGGCTGAAGTCGGTGCCCCAGAGTCAACTTACACGAATTAGACGTAATTGTACGAACCTTCCCGATTTACTTTCATCAAGCTAATATTCTTAGATCTTGGGTTATTGACAGAGGATACAATCCCTCAGATATAGATGAAGAGATAAACAAAATCTCTTTGGTGGATAGAAATCTTCTGTTATCTTAACAACCGAAACGCGTACAGAATACTTAACATAGATGGTCGTTTCTCACTAACTTTTCAGTACAACACAAACAAATTAAGGATATTATATCCAGACATTGGAAAGTTCTAAAGAGTGACCAAGTATTAGGCCCTTTACTTCCAGAACAAGGTGGAGTCATCTACAGAGGTGCACTACCAATAAGTGGACAGATTGCCCCTAATGTAACAGATCCCCCCCCCGATCACCCGGTCTTTTTTCCACAATATGAAGGGATTTTTTTCCCTGCCGCAAATGTAATGTAGGTTTGCATAACATTTGTGGATTTAGGAGAACTGAAACCTTTGTGTCAACTTCTACGGGGAAGGAATACCAGATTAAACACTTTGACGTGCCAAACCCGGTATATTGTCTATCTGATCACGTGCCCTTGCGGGAGACGATATGTGGGTCGCACCATAAGAACGTTTTCAGTGAGAGTAAATGAGTGCATAACTAGTATTAAAAAGGGACGCACTAACCATAGCGTCCCGAGGCATTATCTCCAGTGTCGCAACCAGAATCCGACCGGCACAAAATTTCAAAGTTATCGATAAGTTTGCCCCCCACTGGAGGGGTGTATCTAAATTTAGAAACATTCTGGATACACCAATTAAAATGCTACACGCCCCATGGTCTTAATATAGATTGGGACATCAATGCATTCGTTAATCAATCTTGACCATCAACTTTTCCATTTATAATAGTCTCCTGACATTTTAGGACATAATAGACCTATATGTATTTTTTGTTTCTCTCCCATCATTTTTACTTCCCTCTAACCTGACCTATGGTTTATTGACTTTTATTGCATACTTTAGAAACTTACTATCCATACCTTGTCCACATTACATTTTTAGGCCTCATGCACACGGGATGTTAAAATAACGTTATGAAAACGCCAGTATCTTTGCAGTGATTTTTTTTCAGCTTTTTTCAGCATTTTGGCAATAGCGTTTTTGAGCGTTTTTGAGCGTTTTTCCGCGTTAGAGTTTTTTAGCGTTTTTTTTTTTCAATGGCTCAAAAACGTTAAACGTTGGTGAATGACGTTTTTGAGCGTTTATCAGCGTTAGAGCATTTTTACAGCTGAAAAACGTCTCTCAGAACCCACTGGTCCTGGGTATTTTTTTTTGCAGCTTAAAAACGCCCATGCCATTTGCAGCTCAAAAACGCCTAGGTGGACATGAAGCCATAGACTAACATAGACAGGCCTTTTTAAGCTGCGAAAAACACTCAAAAAAGCGGCTGTAAAAACGTCCGTGTGCATGAGGCCTTAGTTTGAGTAGACCCTTTTTTTTTTTTTTTTCAGGCCTCATGCACACGGACGTTTTTACAGCCGCTTTTTTGAGCGTTTTTTGCAGCTTAAAAAGCCCTGTCTATGTTAGTCTATGGCTTCATGCCCACCTAGGCGTTTTTGAGCTGCAAATGGCATGGGCGTTTTTAAGCTGTAAAAAAAAAAAACCCAGGACCAGTGGGTTCTGAGAGACATTTTTCAGCTGTAAAAACGCTCTAACGCTGATAAACGCTCAAAAACGTCATTCACCAACGGTTTTTAACGTTTTTGAGCCATTGAAAAAAAAAAAAATTTTGAAAAACCCGCTAAAAAACGCTAAAAACCGCTAAAGCGGAAAAACGCTCAAACGCTATTGCAAAAACGCTGAAAAAAATCACTGCAAAGATGCTGGCGTTTTCATAACGTTATTTTAACATCCCGTGTGCATGAGGCCTAACTTCTACCGTTCCATGATGAGCAGCTAGCTACCGTAGTAATGTATGCTGGGTCGCACACTCGTACAGATCGTCTAGTCGTGATCCCCACACTAGGCATAGATATTTCATTCTGTATCGGTGTGGTAGAATATATGTTCATGGTGTGTATTCGAATCCATCGTTATGTGGAATTTCACCTCCAGACGTTGCGGCTAATATTTACTTGATTTTATTTTTTCCACTAGTTTTTGTTTTGCGGCCTTGGAAGGGCGACGCATCCCTGAGATTTACAATGGGTTGTTTTTTGCAATTTGAACCTCTTTTACATTTCCGCGTGACTGTTGTCTGTTTCCGGTGCTTTTTAGACATTATTTTGAGGCTTGCACCGCATGTTGCGCTCCAAGGCTCGCTACCCAGTTACTTCCAGTTACCTTACGGCCGACAGTCATTGGTTCGTATTTTGATCGTCATGATATTGTCACGTGACTCCCCTTGGGATTCGCCTGATAGGTCCATTCGATAACCAATGGCTGTTCACGCTGACTGCTTACGTCCGCCGGACAGATAATCACTGGTTTTATTGGATAGCAATATTGAGGTCTGGTTTTGTTGCTTACCAAGCCATCCCTGAATCGTTTATCCTTACCACATGATGATGACACCGACGCTGTCCCCGCAGACCTGGAAGTTAGATTCTGCATGGCGATAACTGGTGTTTTAATGTCGGTAGTGCTGAAACAACTAATCGATTTAATCGACGGCTAATCTATTATGAAATTAATCGATTACTATTTTCATAATCGATTAATCGGCCAGTAACATAATGGGGTTAACAAAACGAAAATGAGCCCTTTATAGTACAAAAAGAGCAAATAATCTCTACTGTAGATGTTACTTTCACAGTTCTACAGTAAAAAAATGAACCCCTTACAGTAGCGATTATTTTTTTTGTACTATAAAAGGGCTAATTTTAGTTTTTTAACCCCATTATGTTACTAAACGTCTTAGACCTGGTTCACATCTATGTGTTTTTTAGTGCTTTTTTGCAGAAGCGCACTGCAGTTCATTAACATGGTTTCCCATTGGACACGTTCACATCTATGCTTTTTTTCAGCCGCTGCGTATTTGGAAAGGGGTCAGGGACTTTTTTTTTTTAATGCAAAAACGCTGCTTTTTTGGTTCAATAGACTTCAACGGAGAAGCTGCAGAAAAGCATGTAATGCGTTTTTTGCAGCAATTTGTTTTTTAATCTGCCCAACAACAGATTGGCCAAAAAAAAAAAAAATGCAAAAACGCAAATCGCCGCAAAATCACGTGCGCAAAAATAAAAACACACAGCAAAAAGCACTGCAGAAACAGATCAAAAGCAAACTGCCTAGGTGTGTACCGAGCCTTATGCTGGCCACAGCAATCAATTTTCAGACGAGAATATTCAGACAAAAAAATCTTCACTGAATGAAAGAATGTTGTTTGAAATTTTCACTTGTATTACTCAGAAACACGATCATTAAAGTGTATCTAAACCCAAAAATACGAACTGTCATAGACTGCACCTCCCGGTCCTCAGATGTGGTGGATACATTTGTTTTCTTTATTTCAAGTCATTTTTTTTTTTTTTTTCCTTTTTTTTTTTCCTCACTTAGTGATCCTGCCAGTAACACTTCCTGTCATAGGGTGACAACTCCCATTGTACTGTAGCTACGGAGGAGCGGTGTTGTCACTCTAGGGCTGTTCTCTTGATTTGTACTACAGACATCCCTCCTCATTTAATCTTTTGGTTTGTACAGGAGAGAGAGAGAGAGAGAGAGAGAAGAGAGAGAGAGAGAGAGAGAGAGAGAGAGAGAGAGACACACAGAGAGAGAGAGACACACAGAGAGAGAGAGACACACAGAGAGAGAGAGACACACAGAGAGAGAGAGAGACACACAGAGAGAGAGAGAGACAGAGAGAGAGAGAGAGAGACAGACACAGAGAGAGAGAGAGAGAGACAGACACAGAGAGAGAGAGAGAGAGACCGAGACCGAGAGAGACCGAGACCGAGAGAGAGAGACCGAGACCGAGAGAGAGAGACCGAGACCGAGAGAGAGAGACCGAGAGACCGAGAGAGAGAGACCGAGACCGAGAGAGAGAGAGACCGAGACCGAGACCGAGAGAGAGAGACCGAGACCGAGACCGAGAGAGAGAGACCGAGACCGAGACCGAGAGAGAGAGACCGAGACCGAGACCGAGAGAGAGAGACCGAGACCGAGACCGAGAGAGAGAGAGAGAGAGAGACCGAGACCGAGACCGAGAGAGAGAGAGAGAGAGAGAGACCGAGACCGAGACCGAGAGAGAGAGAGAGAGAGAGACCGAGAGACAGAGAGAGAGAGACGAGACCGAGACCGAGAGAGAGAGAGACCGAGACCGAGAGAGAGAGAGAGAGACCGAGAGAGAGAGAGAGAGAGAGACCGAGACCGAGACCGAGACAGAGAGACCGAGACCGAGACCGAGACCGAGACAGAGAGAGAGAGACCGAGACAGAGAGAGAGAGAGAGACCGAGACCGAGACCGAGAGAGAGAGACCGAGACCGAGAGAGAGAGAGACCGAGACCGAGAGAGAGAGAGAGAGACCGAGACCGAGAGAGAGAGAGAGAGAGAGACCGGAGACCGAGACCGAGACCGAGACAGAGAGAGAGAGACCGAGACCGAGAGAGAGAGAGAGACCGAGACAGAGAGAGAGAGAGAGACCGAGACAGAGAGAGAGAGAGAGACCGAGACCGAGAGAGAGAGAGAGACCGAGACAGAGAGAGAGAGAGAGACCGAGAGAGAGAGAGAGACCGAGACCGAGAGAGAGAGAGAGACCGAGACAGAGAGAGAGAGAGAGACCGAGAGAGAGAGAGAGAGAGAGACCGGAGAGAGAGAGAGAGACCGAGACAGAGAGAGAGAGAGAGACCGAGACAGAGAGAGAGAGAGAGACCGAGACAGAGAGAGAGAGAGAGACCGAGACAGAGAGAGAGAGAGAGAGACCGAGACAGAGAGAGAGAGAGAGACCGAGACAGAGAGAGAGAGAGAGACCGAGACAGAGAGAGAGAGACAGAGAGAGAGAGACAGAGACCCCGCTGCAACTTTTTTATATCACTTTGTATTTGATTTTGCCCGATTTTTTGGTATAATGTGAAAGATGATGTTCAGCCGAGTAAATTGATACCTAACATGTCACGCTTTAAAATTGCGCGTGCTCGTTGAATGACGCCAAACTACTTGAAAATCTCCATAGGCGACGCTTTAAATTTTTTTACAGGTTACCTGTTTAGAGTTACAGAGGAGGTCTAGGGCTAGAATTGTTGCTCTCGCTCTAACGCACGCGGTCATACCTCAACATGTGTGGTTTGAACGCCGTGTACATATGTGGGCGCGGCTTACGTATGCATTTTGCGTCTGTGCTTTCATTTTTTTTTTTTTTTTTTTTTTACACTTTCTCTTTAAAAAATGTTTTTTTGGGATCACTTTTATTCCTATTACAAGGAATGTAAACATCCCTCGTAATAGAAATAGTGCATGACAGGTCCTCTTTATGGAGAGATCTGAGATCTATAAGACCCCCACATCTCCCCTTCAGGCTGAAAAGGCCGAGGTAAAAAAAATTTAAAAACCTGTCTCAGCCTTTCCAGCCGCGTCCCCGGCATTACATCCGCCGGCCCGGACATGACATTATGACGTCGCACCCGGGCTTCCCGAGGGCCACTCATAGAGATGACTGGGGACCATCTGGTCCCCAGTCATCTCTGTGCTCAACTTCTGGCGGCGCCGGTCGCAGGGGCGAGCCGGTAAAAGCACTGGAGGGCGGCGCCGCCGCCTGTAAGAACGATCAAACGGCTGAAGTGCAGCTCTGATTGTTCTTATGGTGCACAGAATCGCCGGCTGAAGAAGAGGATATCTGGATGATGCCTCTGTAGTTGCACCCAACATTCACATATCACCGCTCAAAGTCCAGGATGTCATATGACGTACCTTGGGCGGGAAGTGGATGCCCTATATGACCAAAAGTATTGGGACGCCTGCCTTTACACGCACATGAACTTTTAATGGCATCCCAGTCTTAGTCCGTAGGGTTCAATATTGAGTTGGCCCACCTTTGCAGCTATAACAACTTCAACTCTTCTGGGAAGACTGTCCACAAGGTTTAGGAGTGTGTCTATGGGAATGTTTGACCATTCTTCCAGAAGAGCATTTGTGAGGTCAGGCACTGATAGATAATCCATGTCCCCCATACACTGGGGGGGCATAAATAGTTTCTGGCATGACAGTTTGCGTTATGATGGATCATATGTACTATGGTGCCACCTAGTGTTCACCATTCTGTATTGCCCACGTAAGGACCAAGTCTCTTCTGGCACTTTATGTTTACAGTATTCAGTATTTTTTGCTAGAAAATTACTTAGAACCCCCACCAAACATTTTATTTATTTCTTTATATATATAAATATTTATTTATAATATATATATATATATATATATATATATATATATATATATATATATTATATATATATATATATATATATATATATATATATATATATATATATATATAATATTTTTTAGCAGAGAACAAAATGGCAATCATGGACAGTGACACCAATGATGGGGCACTATTCCTCCCACTGACACCAATGATGGGGCACTATTCCTCCCACTGACACCAATGATGGGGCACTATTCCTCCCACTGACACCAGTGATGGGGCACTATTCCTCCCACTGATACCAATGATGGGGCACTATTCCTCCCACTGACACCAGTGATGGGGCACTATTCCTCCCACTGATACCAATGATGGGGAACTATTCTTCCCACTGACACCAATGATGAGGCAGGATCTGGGGGCTTCCAGATTCCGATCAGCCCCCCCGCCCACAGACCCCCACAACCACTGCCCTGAGTTACGGAGAAGAGGCCTGTCTCCCTAATAGCATGGGGACAAGGTGCTTTGGGGTGAGGGGGGCAGAGCCCCCCCCCGCTTCGAAGCACCCCCACCTGTTGAGGTCATGTGGGCTGGTATGGTTCAGGGGGGGGCAGCTCCCTTGTCGTCGTCCCCCCCCTCCTGGCCTGCCAGGCTGCATGCTCGGATCTGGTATGAATTTTGGGGGGACCCCACACCATTTATTAACAACATTTTGGCATGGGGCTCCCCTTAACATCCATACTAGACCCAAAAGCTGTAGAGCAGTCGTCTCCAAACTGCAGCCCGGGGGCCAGATGCGGCCCTTTGCCCAGCCCTTGGGGCACTATTCCTCCCACTGATACTAATGATGGGGCACTATTCCTCCCACTGATACCAATGATGGGACACTATTCCTCCCACTGATACCAATGATGGGACACTATTCCTCCCACTGATAGTATGTTCTACCTATTAATAATAATAATAATTCATAAACTTACAAAGAATAAAAAGAAACAAAATGAAAAAAAAAAAAAACTAAAAACAAAACATTGTAAAAAAATGTTTTTCATTGTTTACAAGGGGCCACATGACCACTACTCAGCGCAGCATGTCGGGTTCAGAGTGGTGGGGGGCGGAGACTACCTGTTACAATCTGCAGCTTGTGCAGATGTCGCATATTCCAGCTATGGGGTGTATTTATTAAAAAATAATAGAAATGTTTAACATTTTGCCTAGTGAAGGGGCCTGTACATTCATTCTGAGTGAATGTGTCAAAAATGAATGTTGTTAGGTTTTTTCCTGTGCAGAAGGAATTTTATATATATATATATATCTATATATATATCTCTATATAGAGATATATATATATATAGATATATATATATATATATATATATATATATATATATATATATATATATATATATATATATATATATATATATATATATATATATATATATATATATAGCATTTGGCCACTAGATGGCACAAAGTATCATAAGAATTTTTTTAATGATACTTGGCGCCATCTAGTGTCCTAATGCTGCATTTTCCATTTTAATATTCAATGGAAAACATTTGCCCAGCACAGGAAATAGCCTAACAAAAATAGTTTTATTTATTTATTTTTTTTTTGCACAGAATAGATGTACATGCACTTTGACTAGGCAAATTGCTATGCAATTTTTTTTATTTTAATTTTTTTTAAGTATATGTTGCACTAATGCGTCGTGTTCCTGTCAACTACAGCAGCCCATTTATTCTTCGCACCTTAAGGCTAGGTTCACACTGCTGCAGTGCGAATTTAGTGCGATTTTGATCTGATTGCGTTGCAAATTTGCATTGCGAATTCTTTGTGTGTTCTTGCGATTCTACTGCAAATTTTGCAATCTATGGAGCTGAATTCGCATTGCACACGGATCAAACTCGGACAGGACCCTTTTTTTACGCAGGTTAAATTCGCAACGCATTGATGTGAACAGCACTCATGGAAAACAATGTTATTAAAATGACTTGCGAATTTGAGCGATCGCAGCGGCTCAAATTCGCAATAAAATTCGCAGCAGTGTGAACCTAGCCTAAAGCATGGAAGAATGGACGATGTACGGTATCGCAATGCACAAGTTTGAAATTTTCTGCAGTTTTGGAGGGCAGCCCCATTGCACCACACTGGGCAAAATGTGCCGACGTGCGTTATGGCAATGCACGCACCGCGCGTTACCACAGCTCAGCAGTGTGAATGGCTATACGCGCCAAGGCTGCATTCACACCGGAACATAGCTTTTTTTTTTAGGTTGTTTTTTTTTTTTGGGGGGGGGGGGGGCTTTTCTGTAGCGTTTCTAAAGTGTTTTTGAGGTTTTTTTGTTTTAATTAGCCAGTAGAGAAAAATATCATCTGCTTTATCATTTTCTTGCTACTTTTTTTTAACTTTTATTTATTATTTATTTATTTTAATTTTTTTTTTGTAGGGGGTTAATTAATTCGTTAATTTTTTTGGGGGTGTTGTTACGCATGTTTTTAAGCGTTGTTCTACAGCATTTTTGAGCTTTTTTTTTTTTTTTTTTTACTTTATTTTTATTTTTTTATGATTAGCCAATAGAGAAACATATCATCTGCTTTATTATTTCTTGCTACCTTTTTTTTCTAGCTTCTCATCCACTTTTAATTATTATTATTATTATTATTTTTTTTTTAGGTGATTAAGGGTAAAGGGTTAATTATTTAGTTAAATTTTTTGGGGGCGGGGGGGGGGGGGGGGGGGCGTTGTTACGCATGTTTTTGAGTGTTTTTCTACAGTTTCTATAGTGTTTTTGAGCTTTTTAAAAAAATTATTATTATTATTAGCCATTAGAGAAAAATATCATCTGCTTCATCATTTCTTGCTACTTTTTTTTTTTAACTTTTTATCCACTTTTATTAATTTTTTTACTTTTTTTGTAGGGGGTTATTTAATTTGTTAATTTTGTGTGTGTGTGTGTGGTGTGGGGGGGGGGGGGGGTGTATGTGTTGTTACGCATGTTTTTGAGCGTTGTTCTACAGCGTTTCTAAAGTGTTTTTGAGCTTTGTTTTTTTTTTTTTTTTTTTTTATTATTATGATTAGCCATTAGGAGAAAAATATCATCTGCTTCATCATTTCTTGCTACTTTTTTCTTTTTTTTTTTTTTTTTTAGCTTTTCATCCACTTTTATTTATTTTATATTTTTACTTTTTTAAAATTTTTTTATAGGAGGTTAAGGGTTAGGGTTCAATTATTTAATTAGTTAATGGCCTATGCAGCTCCAGCCTGTCTAGGCACACCCACCCGTTCAGACTGACACCCACCCATGAAGGCATTTTTGATATTTGCATAACTCCTCCCACTGCAAGTATCAGGACCGTGGGCTCTTCGGGAGAGTACTGAGGCCGGGGGCTGGGATGTTTTCAGGAGCAGGACCGGGGCAAGGGGTGGGTAGGAGGGGCAGTTGCACTGGGCACTGTGGTGTCACAAAGCGATTGGGGGGGGTGATTGGGGGGGGGAACAGCAGGGCGTAAGTATTGTCCTGGGAGCGTAATTTGGCGGGGGGGGGCGTTAACAGAGATGATTTAGGGGGATTTGTGTTGAGAGGGGTGATTTAAGGGGTGGTGGGGGGAGTATTGTTCTAGGAGGGGAAATTTGGGGGGGGGGGTGCTAACAGTTTTGATTTAGGGAGATTTGTGTTGGAAGGGGGGTTTGGGGGGGCGGCAGGGGGTAAGTATTGTTCTAGGAGGGGAACTTTGGCATGGGGGGTGCTAACAGTGGTGATTTAGGGGGATTTGTGTTGGAAGGGGGGGGAAGTATTGTTCTAGGGGTGGAATTTTGTGGTGTGGGGGAGTGCTAACAGATTATTTAGGGGGATTTGGGGGGCAGCAGGGTGGAAGTATTGTCCTGGGAGTGGAATTTGGTGTGTGTGTGTGGGGGGGGGGTAGAGTGCTAACAGAGATAATTTAGGGAGATTTGTGTTGAGAGGGGGGATTTGGGGGGCGGCGAGGGGGGGGGAGAGTATTGTTCTAGGAGGGGAAATTTGGAGGGGGGGGGGGGAGTGCTAACAGTGTTAAGTGGGGTGATTTGAGGGTAATTTGAAGTGGAGGGGATGTGTACCAGGAGAACAAATTTTAGGGGTGAAGGATTTGTGGTAAGCATGCAGATTAGTGCTCAGTGTTTTTTTGATATCGTTGGGTGGGGGGGGACAGTTTGTCATGTCCCCCCCCCCTCTAGATGACCTTGTCCCGACACTGTTCAGGATGCTCTGTACAGCCCCCTGCCCCCCCCCCCCCCCACCATACCATGATCTACCTGCATTGCATAGAGAAGCACAGAGAGCCAGTGATGTCATTGGGACTAAAAAAAGTCATGTAACGAAAATGGAGAGGTTTCATTTAAAAATGTCATTAGAATGTTGATGAGGGGGGGGGGGAGGGGGAGGAACCAGAGGAGGTAAACTATATAAGCAGATTAAACTTCAGCTTTAAACTCCAACTTTGTCTTCGTTGTGATCTCCGAGGACTTTGTAGGAATTTGTGAATATTTTATTGTCCATGGTTGGGCACAGATGGTAAAGTATTTTTTTTTCTTTTTTTTTTACCATCCAAAAGAGTTGCCACTTCAAAGCGGTGCATGGAACACAACTTGTAGGGGATGATTCTGCACTTATCAAACTTGACCACTGGAGGGCAGTGTTGCTCCATGGCTGAAGGACACAATGTTGCATTATCGCCAACTTTTTTTTTTTTTCTTCTTTTTTTTTTTTTTTTTTTTTTTTTTTGAGCTTCAGTGAAATCACAGCTGTGATTCTGGATAATCTGTGAAACTCAATAAATTCGAAAGGGACAAATTAACCCTTATCACTGCGCTACGTTTGCAATGCCAACTATCCCCTGCTCCACCAAGAAACGCCGGCACTGTGCGCAATCCACTAGAAGTTTGCGTAAAAAAAAAATGTGTTCGTTTTGCACAAGGCGGTTCATCCCGGTTATTTTGCATCGGGCTGCGATAGTGCTGCGCCCCCGGGGTCACGGCGTGCATTGACCTTGGCACACGAATCTTATCTCCGCTCACCTGTCGGCCATAAAAGCTCAGCAGGTGCAGGAAGCGCGGGATAATTATTCTCCGCCTCGCCGGCCTCCCTTCATCTCTTTTATCTGGTTACCCGCAGCCGCGAGGTCAGCCAAGAAAAACCCAGGCCTGTTTTGGTAGGGCGTCACGACGTGGGCGCGGCTTGTTTTGGTGGGGGGGGGGGGGATTTACTAAAACTGGAGCACTCAGAATCTGGTGCAGCTGTGCTTGGCAGCCAATCAGCATCTAGCTTCACCTTGTTCAATTAAGCTTTGGCAATAAAACCTGGAAGCCGATTGGTTCTTATGCAGAGCTGCACCAGACCCCCCCCCCAAATATGTTCAGTCGCCCGTCCTCCATCATGGAGGCCCGTCCCTGGAAATTGGTCACAGGGACAATGATATGTGTCCGGTGGAATGTTACCTTTCTTCTCGCATTACCAGCGCCGTATTGCGTGCGCAAGCCATTGATTATTGATTTTTTTGAGTATGGAATCGGCGCGCCTATCCGCCATGCAGAGACTCAAAGCGAAGGCCACATTCCCGGTTCCTGCCCCTTTAAAAAAAAAAAATCTCTGGGGTTCCCATATGTCTGCACATTGGCTGCGTTTAACCCCTTCATGACCAAAGGTAAAAAACCAACCTTAGCGGCTGAACGCGGTAATCAAATTTTGACCCGCCTTAGTAAATCTGTACAAATCTATGAGGCCCCCCCCCCCCCCCCGTTCATAAATTGCATTGCGGTTAGGAGCGTTCTCGCTGGCGACTCTAAAAAGCGCAATTCGCATATGTTTCTGTGCGGCGCGCATTAGACAGCCCATCCACTTCAGGCGCCGTTCACAGTTGGCATAGTGGGAACTCGCATTCCCACTTGCGATTTCCATGCAATTCTGCAAGTAGGGCAGCCCATTCAATTCAATGCTGCCCAAAAGCGGCGTGTTTTTTGGCGGGTGCAATTCTCGTTAAGCTCCAGTTCACACCGGTGCAACTTATGTGTTTTGACAGTTCCAAACCTCATGACAAGTCGCACCCCATTGGCGGCAATGGGACCATTTAAATCGCCGCGACTCATGTAGCAGCGCATTTAAAAAAAGGTTCCTGCGCTACTCCCCCCCCCCCCCATTTTATTGCGACTTGTATAGACTTCTGTTAAATGAAGATAAAAACTGCAATGAAATCGGAGATGCAAATCGCTTTGAAATCGCACTGAAGTAGCGGGATTTTTAAAACTGCACTGGAGTGAACCGCGGCTAAAAGGTGATATTTTTTTTTTTGGTGTACGATTCTGTCACTTTGCTGCAAAATTGCACCGCTTGGGGGGGGGGGGGGGGGGGGGGCATTTAGAATGAATGGCACACAAATGTGCATTGCGCGTTTTTTTTTGCAGCGATTTTTGCCACGCGATTTGGAATCGAGAACAGAATCGCA
>JBBHAA010003703.1:0-52066 GCA_037953035.1 Aquarana catesbeiana | reverse complement strand
GATCTAATTTAGGACCATAGTGTGGTGTGCAGCGGATTGATTGACAGGTATATAAAGTTGGACGATCAGTGCGGAGTGTTTAATATCGAACCCTTCCTCAGTCATCACATGCCGGGGAGGGGAAGGGGGCCTGCATGGTCCAGGAACATTGCTATCCATGTGATCATAGAAGAATGAAGACCTCGGTCCCATACGTCATGAAGGTTGTACACTGTGACCAGTCAGGAGTGGTGACCGCACCCTTCTAATCCCATGGCTGGTTCCAGTATAGCGTGAGGAATATACCATAGGAGCATCTTTATAGGGAAATCAGAATGTTATGGAAGGTTCTCTGCCAATTACAGAGACGTGTTCAGGAATCGGGGTATTATGGGAAAACACCGACCTGTGAATAGATGAGGGAATTTAATAGGCAATATCACAGCTTCTTTCAAAGCTTCCTTCGCCCCTTCCAATCCAGCCACATCGTTCCACCGGACATTTGGCTTCTCCATGACGATGGCACCTATAGCAGGACAAGGAAGGAGACAATGAGAAATGGAAGGTCCAAGTCACATGATCAGAACAGGAAACACAGATCTGCTCATCACACCTCTGGCTACACGTTGTATGAATAGAAGTAAGAGACTGTCTGTCCTATTATTACCACCGGATGTCATTCTTTACTGTCCCAGATTTCTCCATCCGACCCCCTGATCTATGAACCTTCTATGAGGAGGTGAGTTGCCATCTAGATAAAGGAAGGCCTGTAGACGTGGTGTATCTGGATTTTACAAAAGCATTTGACACAGTTCCCCATAAACGTTTACTGTACAAAATAAGGTGCGTTGGCATGGACCATAGGGTGAGTACATGGATTGAAAACTGGCTACAAGGGCGAGTTCAGAGGGTGGGGATAAATGGGGAGTACTCAGAATGGTCAGGGGTGGGTAGTGGGGTTCCCCAGGGTTCTGTGCTGGGACCAATCCTATTTAATTTGTTTATAAACGACCTGGAGGATGGGATAAACAGTTCAATCTCTGTATTTGTGGACGATACAACCCCTGGCAAAAATGATGGAATCACCAGTCCCTGAGGATGTTCCTTCAGTTGTTTATTGTTGTAGAAAAAAATCAGATCACAGACATGGCCAAAAACTAAAGGCGTTTCAAATGGCAACTTTCTGGCTTTAAGAAACACTAAAAGAAATCAAGAAAAATAATTGTGGTGGCCAGTAACAGTTAGATTTATAGAACAAGCACAGGGAATAAATTATGGAATCACTCAATTCTGAGAAAAAAATGATGGAATCATGAAAAACAAAGAAAATAAATAAATAAATAAATAAGACTCCGACACATCACTAGTACTTTGTTGCACCACCTCTGGATTTTATAACTGAGGCATTGACTTCATGAGTGATAAACTCTTCATCAATCTGGCTCCAGCCTTCTCGGATTACAAATCATCTTTGCAGGTTGGAGCCTTGTCATCGACCATTCTCTTTAACTTCCACCACAGATTTTCATTTGGATTGAGATCTGGACTGTTTGCAGACCATGACATTGACCTTACGTGTCTTTCTTCAAGGAATTTTTTCACAGTTTTTGCTCTATGGGAAGATGCATTATGATCTTGATAAATGATTTCATCATCCCCAAACCTCCTTTCAATAGATGGGATAAGAAAAGTGTCCAAAATGTCAATGTAAACCTGTGCATTTATTAAAGATTTAATGACAGCCATCACCCCAGTGCCTTTACCTGACATGCAGCCCCAGATCATAACTGACTGTGGAAATTTGCATGTTTTCTTCAGTCGTCTGACTTTCATCCAATCATCCACAGTCCACGATTGCCTTTCCTTAGCCCATTGGAACCTTGTGTTTTTGTGTTAAGGTGTTAGAGATGGATTTCTTTTAGCTTTTCTCTATGTAGATCCCATTTCCTTTAGGCGGTCTCTTACAGTTCGGTCACAGACATTGACTCCAATTTCCTCCCATTTGTTCCTCATTTGTTTTGTTGTACATTTTCTGTTTTCAAGGCATATTGCTTTAAGTTTTCTGTCTTGATACTTTGATGTCTTCCTTGGTCTACCAGTATATTTGCCTTTAACCACCTTCCCATGTTGTTTGTATTTGGTCCATGTTTCAGACACAGCCGACTGAACAAACAACATCTTGTGCAACACTGCGTGATGATTTACCCTCTTTACCTTCATACTAACAAGCAGATTTCATCTCATGCAGGTGTTTGTAATGAAAATTTACAGGGTGATTCCATCATTTTTTCCTCAGAATTGATTCCATAATTTATTCCCTGTGCTTGTTCTATAAATCTAACTGTTACCGGCCACCACAATTATTTTTCTTGATTTCTTTTAGTGTTTCTTAAAGCCAGAAAGTTGCCATTTGAAATGCCTTTAGTTTTTGGCCATGTCTGTGATCTGCTTTTTTTCTACAACAATAAACAACTGAAGGAACATCCTCAGGGACTGGTGATTCCATCATTTTTGTCAGGGGTTGTACTAAGCTAAGCAGGGCAATAACTTCTCCGCAGGATGTGGAAACCTTGCAAAAAGATCTGAACAAATGAATGGGGGAGGGGCGACTATATGGCAAATGAGGTTCAATGTAGAAAATGTAAAATAATGCATTTGGGTGGCAAAAATATGATTCTCCCGCTCTACAAGACTCTGGTCCGGCCACACCTGGAGTATGCTGTCCAGTTCTGGGCACCAGTCCTCAGGAGGGATGTACTGGAAATGGAGCGAGTACAAAGAAGGGCAACAAAGCTAATAAAGGGTCTGGAGGATATTAGTTATGAGGAAAGGTTGTGAGCGTTGAACTTATTCTCTCTGGAGAAGAAACGCTTGAGAGGGGATATGATTTCAATTTACAAATACTGTACTGGTGACCCCACAATATATAAATACCGGACTGGTGACCCCACAATATATAAATACCAGACTGGTGACCCCACAATATATAAATACCGGACTGGTGACCCCACAATATATAAATACCGGACTGGTGACCCCACAATATATAAATACCGGACTGGTGACCCCACAATAGGGAGAAAACTTTTTTTGCAGAAGGGAGTTTAACAAGACACGCAGCCACTCATTAAAATTAGAAGAAAAGAGGTTTAACCTTAAACTACGTAGAGGGTTCTTTACTGTAAGAGCGGCAAGGATGTGGAATTCCCTTCCACAGGCAGTGGTCTCAGTGGGGAGCATTGATCGTTTCAAGAAACTATTATATAAGCACCTGAATGACCACAACATACAGAGATATATAATGTAATATGACATATAATCACACAACATACAGAGATATATAATGTAATATGACATATAATCACACAACATACAGAGATATATAATGTAATATGACATATAATCACACAACATACAGGGATATATAATGTAATATGACATATAATCACACAACATACAGAGATATATAATGTAATATGACATATAATCACACAACATACAGAGATATATAATGTAATATGACATATAATCACACAACATACAGAGATATATAATGTAATATGACATATAATCACACAACATACAGGATATATAATGTAATATGACATATAATCACACAACATACAGAGATATATAATGTAATATGACATATAATCACACACATAGGTTGGACTTGATGGACTTTTTTCAACCTCACCTGCTATGTAACTATGTGTAACCACCCCCCCCCCCGATGTGCAACTGCACCCAACCACAGCCAACCTCATTCAACCGCAGCCAGCTACAGCCCAAACCTCACCCAACCTCATCCAACCATAGCCAACCACACACCCCACCTCACCCAACCGCAGCCCCAACCTCATTCAACCGCAGCCCCAACCTCAGCCAACCGCAGCCCCAACCTCAGCCAACCGCAGCCCCAACCTCAGCCAACCGCAGCCCCAACCTCAGCCAACCGCAGCCCCAACCTCAGCCAACCGCAGGCCAATCACAGCCCAACCCTCCTGTCTTCATACATTTCCTCATCTAGGTACTTCCACTTACCCATCAGCTGCTCCTGAAGCTTCTTCTTCTCTGGATTTTCACCTTCACTGTCGCTATCACTGCTATAAGACACAGAAAATACCAATCACTGCATTTAGATGTTCAGGTGAAGATGGAATATCATTTTACAGCAAAACACAAAGTGAAGTCAACCCCAGGAACAAGTTTCCCTGATCCCACCACATCACAGCGGACTGAACATCCAGCGACACACTCTGCAATACAATAACCCACCCGCCTGTTCACAATCTCCCTTAGAATGTACCCTGTGCTGCGCATGCACAGTCCAGTGTACATTATCCTCATGCCTCTGTGCCAGAAAAAATGGACTCCTGTACATCACTCTGGCTCGGCCAATCAAGCCGGCCGAAGAGTCTGAACCCAGACGATGACTGGAAAAAGATGTTGGGAGTGAGACGTGAGCTTAGTTCTGCTTTAAACTGAAATCTGGCAGCTAATGGTCCCCCAACACTGCACACTACCAGCGCTCTCTGTATTGATTTCTGGCTGAGCAAGCAACAGGGAGACATACTGTAGGTAGGTATACGGTGTAGGTAGGTACTGTATACTGTGCGGGTCACATCAATATCCAGTGTGAACTGGTGACATCAAAGACTCTGCTGGGAAAGATCTTCTTAAAGTGAACTAATTCAAGGCGAAGCTTCACTTGACGTCTCCACTGCTGCCGATTCTCATTTCACCATTTGGCTCCCTCCCTTGCCTCCTATAAGGTAGCACCAGAGTGACCAATCATGAGCTCAGACTAATGTCACATGAGGGATGACTTAGGGATAGTTTATACTTCAAAACAAGGCTTCGGACCGGCTTTGTTAAAGCTCTCTGAACGCTAAAGCTCCTGTCACTAAATACAATGAGTGGCTTATGCCGCGTACACACGAGCGGACTTTCCGGTAGACTTGGTCCTGCGGACCGGACTCCGTCGGACAATTCGATCGTGTGTGGGTTCCAGCGGACTTTTTTCCCCAAAAGTTTGAAGGACCTAGAAATGAAACATGTTTGAAATCTTTTTGGCGGACTCGAGCCCGGTGGAAAAGTCCGCTCGTCTGTATGCCGGTCCGACGGACAAAAATCCACGCTAGGGCAGCTATTGGCTACTGGCTATCAACTTCCTTATTTTAGTCCGGTGTACCTCATCACGTACCAATCCGTCGGACTTTGGTTGATCGTGTGTAGGCAAGTCGGTTCGTTCGAAAAGTCCGCAGGACAAAGTCTGCCGTAAAGTCCGGTCGTGTGTACGCAGCATTACAGTCCTGTCTACACCTTGCTTTTGCTTGGTGCTTCAGTGGGGCTTCCAGCGAGCTTTGCCATAGACTTCTATAGAGGCTTTGAAGTCGCTTTGAAGCACCACTAAAGCTACATGGGGGATCATTTTTAGAAGCGAAGCCAAAGCAAAGCAAGGTGTAAACAGGACTGTAAGCCAACCATTTTATTATTTAGTGACGACGTTCAGAGAGCTTTATAACAAAGCTGGTCCGAAGCCTTGTTTTGAAGCAACGTGTAAACTATCCATTCATGTGTGTTGAAGCCGAAGCGATTGTAAATGAGCCCAAAGTGCCCTTAGCCCAGTATATGCCCCAACACAAACATTAAACCAGGGAATGAGAGGACGGGCAACCTTCTACTCTTCCTATGAAGGGCAAACTACAGGTTTGCTTTTATATTGGTGAGGTGATGTCTGACACTTACCTGAAATCAGCCGCCATAGGCAGGTGATGCTTTGCACAGTCCTAGCAATGACTCCATAGCACTCACCTATATCAGTAGACGGACTTTAACCCTTTCCCTTTTTCTGATTGCATTTAAAGTGGATCCAAACTCTAAGTGGTACCCCCCCATCCCCCCCAGGCCATAAACACTTACCTGACTACTTTCTTAATCTGGTGCTGTCCAGTCTGCCGCCCCACTCTACCCATAGCCTCCTGCTGCTGTCAGCCAAACTCCTGGGAGGAGGGAGCAGACATTTTACGTGCTGTGTGTGTCTATGGATGCACACAGCCCTGATTGGGAGTGCGCCTGCATGGGTGCTCCCTCAGAAGCAGCATGCTTGTTCAGGGGGCACCTGGAGGAAAGGAAGAGCAGACAGCGCCAGCATGGGACTCCAGAAGAGGAGGTAAGTCACTGCTCTGTGCAATATCATTTCACAGAACAATTTATTCTAATTATCAAACATTTGACTTGAATATTGTTTAAAATATAAATCTGAGTGACATCTTCACTAAAGACTGGAATTGAGGAAGTGATGTCTGGTCCCCCCCCAATCTGTACATGGATAGGAATACCCCCCCCAAATTGGTACAGAGAGAGGAACCCCCCCCCCAACCTGTACAGAGATAGGACCACCTCCCCCCTTCTCATTCTATGTACAGAGATAGGACCACCTCCCCCCTTCTCATTCTATGTACAGAGATAGGACCACCTCCCCCCTTCTCATTCTATGTACAGAGATAGGACCACCTCCCCCCTTCTCATTCTATGTACAGAGATAGGACCACCTCGCCCCTTCTCATTCTATGTACAGAGATAGGACCACCTCCCCCCTTCTCATTCTACGTACAGAGATAGGACCACCTCCCCCATTCTCATTCTATGTACAGAGATAGGACCACCTCCCCCCTTCTCATTCTATGTACAGAGATAGGACCACCTCCCCCCTTCTCATTCTATGTACAGAGATAGGACCACCTCACCCCTTCTCATTCTATGTACAGAGATAGGACCAGCTCACCCCTTCTCATTCTATGTACAGAGATAGGACCACCTCACCCCTTCTCATTCTATGTACAGAGATAAGACCACCTCCCCCCTTCTCATTCTATGTACAGAGATAGGACCACCTCCCCCCTTCTCATTCTATGTACAGAGATAGGACCACCTCCCCCCTTCTCATTCTATGTACAGAGATAGGACCACCTCCCCCCTTCTCATTCTATGTACAGAGATAGGACCACCTCCCCCCTTCTCATTCTATGTACAGAGATAGGACCACCTCCCCCCTTCTCATTCTATGTACAGAGATAGGACCACCTTCCCCCTTCTCATTCTATGTACAGAGATAGGACCACCTCCCCCCTTCTCATTCTATGTACAGAGATAGGACCACCTCCCCCCTTCTCATTCTATGTACAGAGATAGGAACCCCTCCCCCCTTCTCATTCTATGTACAGAGATAGGACCACCTCCCCCCTTCTCATTCTATGTACAGAGATAGGACCACCTCCCCCCTTCTCATTCTATGTACAGAGATAGGAACCCCTCCCCCCTTCTCATTCTATGTACAGAGATAGGAACCCCTCCCCCCTTCTCATTCTATGTACAGAGATAGGAACCCCTTCTCATTCTATGTACAGAGATAGGACCACCTCCCCCCTTCTCATTCTATGTACAGAGATAGGAACCCCTCCCCCCTTCTCATTCTATGTACAGAGATAGGAACCCCTCCCCCCTTCTCATTCTATGTACAGAGATAGGACCACCTCCCCCCTTCTCATTCTATGTAAAGAGATAGGACCACCTCACCCCTTCTCATTCTATGTACAGAGATAGGACCACCTCACCCCTTCTCATTCTATGTACAGAGATAGGACCACCTCCCCCCTTCTCATTCTACGTACAGAGATAGAATGAGAATGGGGGAGGTGGTCCTATCTCTGTACGTAGAATGAGAAGGGGGGAGGTGGTCCTATCTCTGTACATAGAATGAGAAGGGGTGAGGTGGTCCTATCTCTGTACATAGAATGAGAATGGGGGAGGTGGTCCTATGTACAGAGATAGGACCACCTCCCCCCTTCTCATTCTACGTACAGAGATAGGACCACCTCCCCCCTTCTCATTCTATGTACAGAGATAGGACCACCTCCCCCCTTCTCATTCTATGTACAGAGATAGGACCACCTCCCCCCTTCTCATTCTATGTACAGAGATAGGAACCCCTTCTCATTCTATGTACAGAGATAGGACCACCTCACCCCTTCTCATTCTATGTACAGAGATAGGACCACCTCCCCCCTTCTCATTCTACGTACAGAGATAGGACCACCTCCCCCCTTCTCATTCTATGTACAGAGATAGGACCACCTCCCCCCTTCTCATTCTATGTACAGAGATAGGAACCCCTTCTCATTCTATGTACAGAGATAGGACCACCTCACCCCTTCTCATTCTATGTACAGAGATAGGAACCCCTTCTCATTCTATGTACAGAGATAGGACCACCTCACCCCTTCTCATTCTATGTACAGAGATAGGACCACCTCCCCCTTCTCATTCTATGTACAGAGATAGGACCACCTCCCCCCTTCTCATTCTATGTACAGAGATAGGACCACCTCCCCCCTTCTCATTCTATGTACAGAGATAGGACCACCTCACCCCTTCTCATTCTATGTACAGAGATAGGATCACCTCACCCCTTCTCATTCTATGTACAGAGATAGGACCACCTCCCCCCTTCTCATTCTATGTACAGAGATAGGACCACCTCCCCCCTTCTCATTCTATGTACAGAGATAGGACCACCTCCCCCCTTCTCATTCTATGTACAGAGATAGGAACCCCTTCTCATTCTATGTACAGAGATAGGAACCCCTTCTCATTCTATGTACAGAGATAGGACCACCTCACCCCTTCTCATTCTATGTACAGAGATAGGACCACCTCCCCCCTTCTCATTCTACGTACAGAGATAGGACCACCTCCCCCCTTCTCATTCTATGTACAGAGATAGGACCACCTCCCCCCTTCTCATTCTATGTACAGAGATAGGAACCCCTTCTCATTCTATGTACAGAGATAGGACCACCTCACCCCTTCTCATTCTATGTACAGAGATAGGACCACTTCCCCCTTCTCATTCTATGTACAGAGATAGGACCACCTCCCCCCTTCTCATTCTATGTACAGAGATAGGACCACCTCACCCCTTCTCATTCTATGTACAGAGATAGGAACCCCTTCTCATTCTATGTACAGAGATAGGACCACCTCCCCCTTCTCATTCTATGTACAGAGATAGGACCACCTCCCCCCTTCTCATTCTATGTACAGAGATAGGACCACCTCCCTCTTCTCATTCTATGTACAGAGATAGGACCACCTCCCCCCTTCTCATTCTATGTACAGAGATAGGACCACCTCCCCCCTTCTCATTCTATGTACAGAGATAGGAACCCCTTCTCATTCTACGTACAGAGATAGGACCACCTCCCCCCTTCTCATTCTATGTACAGAGATAGGACCACCTCCCCCCTTCTCATTCTATGTACAGAGATAGGACCACCTCACCCCTTCTCATTCTATGTACAGAGATAGGACCACCTCCCCCCTTCTCATTCTATGTACAGAGATAGGACCACCTCCCCCCTTCTCATTCTATGTACAGAGATAGGACCACCTCCCCCCTTCTCATTCTATGTACAGAGATAGGACCACCTCCCCCCTTCGCATTCTATGTACAGAGATAGGAACCCCTCCCCCCTTCTCATTCTATGTACAGAGATAGGATCACCTCCCCCCTTCTCATTCTATGTACAGAGATAGGACCACCTCACCCCTTCTCATTCTATGTACAGAGATAGGACCACCTCACCCCTTCTCATTCTATGTACAGAGATAGGACCACCTCACCCCTTCTCATTCTATGTACAGAGATAGGACCACCTCCCCCTTCTCATTCTATGTACAGAGATAGGACCACCTCCCCCCTTCTCATTCTATGTACAGAGATAGGACCACCTCCCCCCTTCTCATTCTATGTACAGAGATAGGACCACCTCCCCCCTTCTCATTCTATGTACAGAGATAGGACCACCTCCCTCTTCTCATTCTATGTACAGAGATAGGACCACCTCCCCCCTTCTCATTCTATGTACAGAGATAGGACCACCTCCCCCCTTCTCATTCTATGTACAGAGATAGGACCACCTCCCCCCTTCTCATTCTATGTACAGAGATAGGACCACCTCACCCCTTCTCATTCTATGTACAGAGATAGGACCACCTCACCCCTTCTCATTCTATGTACAGAGATAGGAACCCCTTCTCATTCTATGTACAGAGATAGGACCACCTCACCCCTTCTCATTCTATGTACAGAGATAGGACCACTTCCCCCTTCTCATTCTATGTACAGAGATAGGACCACCTCCCCCCTTCTCATTCTATGTACAGAGATAGGACCACCTCACCCCTTCTCATTCTATGTACAGAGATAGGACCACCTCACCCCTTCTCATTCTATGTACAGAGATAGGACCACCTCACCCCTTCTCATTCTATGTACAGAGATAGGACCACCTCACCCCTTCTCATTCTATGTACAGATATAGGAACCCCTTCTCATTCTATGTACAGAGATAGGACCACCTCCCCCCTTCTCATTCTATGTACAGAGATAGGACCACCTCCCCCCTTCTCATTCTATGTACAGAGATAGGACCACCTCACCCCTTCTCATTCTATGTACAGAGATAGGACCACCTCCCCCCTTCGCATTCTATGTACAGAGATAGGTCCACCTCCCCCCTTCGCATTCTATGTACAGAGATAGGACCACCTCCCCCCTTCGCATTCTATGTACAGAGATAGGACCACCTCCCCCCTTCGCATTCTATGTACAGAGATAGGACCACCTCCCCCCTTCGCATTCTATGTACAGAGATAGGACCACCTCCCCCCTTCGCATTCTATGTACAGAGATAGGACCACCTCCCCCCTTCTCATTCTATGTACAGAGATAGGACCACCTCCCCCCTTCTCATTCTATGTACAGAGATAGGACCACCTCCCCCCTTCTCATTCTATGTACAGAGATAGGACCACCTCCCCCCTTCGCATTCTATGTACAGAGATAGGACCACCTCCCCCCTTCTCATTCTATGTACAGAGATAGGAACCCCTCCCCCCTTCTCATTCTATGTACAGAGATAGGACCACCTCCCCCCTTCTCATTCTATGTACAGAGATAGGAACCCCTCCCCCCTTCTCATTCTATGTACAGAGATAGGACCACCTCCCCCCTTCTCATTCTATGTACAGAGATAGGACCACCTCCCCCCTTCTCATTCTATGTACAGAGATAGGACCACCTCCCCCCTTCTCATTCTATGTACAGAGATAGGAACCCCTCCCCCCTTCTCATTCTATGTACAGAGATAGGACCACCTCCCCCCTTCTCATTCTATGTACAGAGATAGGACCACCTCCCCCCTTCTCATTCTATGTACAGAGATAGGAACCCCTCCCCCCTTCTCATTCTATGTACAGAGATAGGACCACCTCCCCCCTTCTCATTCTATGTACAGAGATAGGACCACCTCACCCCTTCTCATTCTATGTACAGAGATAGGAACCCCTTCTTATTCTATGTACAGAGATAGGAACCCATCACCCCTTCTCATTCTATGTACAGAGATAGAACCACCTCACCCCTTCTCATTCTATGTACAGAGATAGGACCACCTCACCCCTTCTCATTTTATGTACAGAGATAGGACCACCTCCCCCCTTCTCATTCTATGTACAGAGATAGGAACCCCTCCCCCCTTCTCATTCTATGTACAGAGATAGGACCACCTCCCCCCTTCTCATTCTATGTACAGAGATAGGACCATCTCACCCCTTCTCATTCTATGTACAGAGATAGGAACCCCTTCTCATTCTATGTACAGAGATAGGACCACCTCACCCCTTCTCATTCTATGTACAGAGATAGAACCACCTCACCCCTTCTCATTCTATGTACAGAGATAGGACCACCTCCCCCCTTCTCATTCTATGTACAGAGATAGGACCACCTCCCCCCTTCTCATTCTATGTACAGAGATAGGACCATCTCACCCCTTCTCATTCTATGTACAGAGATAGGAACCCCTTCTCATTCTATGTACAGAGATAGGACCACCTCACCCCTTCTCATTCTATGTACAGAGATAGGAACCCCTTCTCATTCTATGTACAGAGATAGGACCACCTCACCCCTTCTCATTCTATGTACAGAGATAGGACCACCTCACCCCTTCTCATTCTATGTACAGAGATAGGACCACCTCACCCCTTCTCATTCTATGTACAGAGATAGGACCACCTCCCCCCTTCTCATTCTATGTACAGAGATAGGACCATCTCACCCCTTCTCATTCTATGTACAGAGATAGGAACCCCTTCTCATTCTATGTACAGAGATAGGACCACCTCCCCCCTTCTCATTCTATGTACAGAGATAGGAACCCCTTCTCATTCTATGTACAGAGATAGGACCACCTCACCCCTTCTCATTCTATGTACAGAGATAGGACCACCTCACCCCTTCTCATTCTATGTACAGAGATAGGACCACCTCCCCCCTTCTCATTCTATGTACAGAGATAGGACCACCTCACCCCTTCTCATTCTATGTACAGAGATAGGACCACCTCACCCCTTCTCATTCTATGTACAGAGATAGGACCACCTCCCCCCTTCTCATTCTATGTACAGAGATAGGACCACCTCCCCCCTTCTCATTCTATGTACAGAGATAGGAACCCCTTCTCATTCTATGTACAGAGATAGGACCACCTCCCCCCTTCTCATTCTATGTACAGAGATAGGACCACCTCCCCCCTTCTCATTCTATGTACAGAGATAGGAACCCCTTCTCATTCTATGTACAGAGATAGGACCACCTCACCCCTTCTCATTCTATGTACAGAGATAGGACCACCTCCCCCTTCTCATTCTATGTACAGAGATAGGACCACCTCCCCCCTTCTCATTCTATGTACAGAGATAGGACCACCTCACCCCTTCTCATTCTATGTACAGAGATAGGACCACCTCACCCCTTCTCATTCTATGTACAGAGATAGGACCACCTCACCCCTTCTCATTCTATGTACAGAGATAGGACCACCTCCCCCCTTCTCATTCTATGTACAGAGATAGGACCACCTCCCCCCTTCTCATTCTATGTACAGAGATAGGAACCCCTTCTCATTCTATGTACAGAGATAGGACCACCTCCCCCCTTCTCATTCTATGTACAGAGATAGGACCACCTCCCCCCTTCTCATTCTATGTACAGAGATAGGAACCCCTTCTCATTCTATGTACAGAGATAGGACCACCTCACCCCTTCTCATTCTATGTACAGAGATAGGACCACCTCCCCCTTCTCATTCTATGTACAGAGATAGGACCACCTCCCCCCTTCTCATTCTATGTACAGAGATAGGACCACCTCACCCCTTCTCATTCTATGTACAGAGATAGGACCACCTCACCCCTTCTCATTCTATGTACAGAGATAGGACCACCTCACCCCTTCTCATTCTATGTACAGAGATAGGACCACCTCCCCCCTTCTCATTCTATGTACAGAGATAGGACCACCTCCCCCCTTCTCATTCTATGTACAGAGATAGGACCACCTCCCCCCTTCTCATTCTATGTACAGAGATAGGACCACCTCCCCCCTTCTCATTCTATGTACAGAGATAGGAACCCCTTCTCATTCTATGTACAGAGATAGGACCACCTCACCCCTTCTCATTCTATGTACAGAGATAGGACCACCTCACCCCTTCTCATTCTATGTACAGAGATAGGACCACCTCACCCCTTCTCATTCTATGTACAGAGATAGGACCACCTCACCCCTTCTCATTCTATGTACAGAGATAGGACCACCTCCCCCCTTCTCATTCTATGTACAGAGATAGGAACCCCTTCTCCTTCTATGTACAGAGATAGGACCACCTCACCCCTTCTCATTCTATGTACAGAGATAGAACCACCTCACCCCTTCTCATTCTATGTACAGAGATAGGACCACCTCACCCCTTCTCATTCTATGTACAGAGATAGGACCACCTCCCCCCTTCTCATTCTATGTACAGAGATAGGACCACCTCCCCCCTTCTCATTCTATGTACAGAGATAGGACCACCTCACCCCTTCTCATTCTATGTACAGAGATAGGAACCCCTTCTCATTCTATGTACAGAGATAGGACCACCTCACCCCTTCTCATTCTATGTACAGAGATAGGACCACCTCCCCCTTCTCATTCTATGTACAGAGATAGGACCACCTCCCCCCTTCTCATTCTATGTACAGAGATAGGACCACCTCACCCCTTCTCATTCTATGTACAGAGATAGGACCACCTCACCCCTTCTCATTCTATGTACAGAGATAGGACCACCTCACCCCTTCTCATTCTATGTACAGAGATAGGACCACCTCACCCCTTCTCATTCTATGTACAGAGATAGGACCACCTCCCCCCTTCTCATTCTATGTACAGAGATAGGACCACCTCCCCCCTTCTCATTCTATGTACAGAGATAGGAACCCCTTCTCATTCTATGTACAGAGATAGGACCACCTCACCCCTTCTCATTCTATGTACAGAGATAGGACCACCTCCCCCCTTCTCATTCTATGTACAGAGATAGGACCACCTCCCCCCTTCTCATTCTATGTACAGAGATAGGACCACCTCCCCCCTTCTCATTCTATGTACAGAGATAGGACCACCTCCCCCCTTCTCATTCTATGTACAGAGATAGGACCACCTCCCCCCTTCTCATTCTATGTACAGAGATAGGACCACCTCACCCCTTCTCATTCTATGTACAGAGATAGGACCACCTCCCCCCTTCTCATTCTATGTACAGAGATAGGACCACCTCACCCCTTCTCATTCTATGTACAGAGATAGGACCACCTCCCCCCTTCTCATTCTATGTACAGAGATAGGACCACCTCCCCCCTTCTCATTCTATGTACAGAGATAGGACCACCTCACCCCTTCTCATTCTATGTACAGAGATAGGAACCCCTTCTCATTCTATGTACAGAGATAGGACCACCTCACCCCTTCTCATTCTATGTACAGAGATAGGACCACCTCCCCCCTTCTCATTCTATGTACAGAGATAGGAACCCCTTCTCATTCTATGTACAGAGATAGGACCACCTCACCCCTTCTCATTCTATGTACAGAGATAGGACCACCTCCCCCTTCTCATTCTATGTACAGAGATAGGACCACCTCACCCCTTCTCATTCTATGTACAGAGATAGGACCACCTCACCCCTTCTCATTCTATGTACAGAGATAGGACCACCTCCCCCCTTCTCATTCTATGTACAGAGATAGGACCACCTCCCCCCTTCTCATTCTATGTACAGAGATAGGACCACCTCCCCCCTTCTCATTCTATGTACAGAGATAGGAACCCCTTATCATTCTATGTACAGAGATAGGAACCCCTTCTCATTCTATGTACAGAGATAGGACCACCTCACCCCTTCTCATTCTATGTACAGAGATAGGACCACCTCACCCCTTCTCATTCTATGTACAGAGATAGGACCACCTCACCCCTTCTCATTCTATGTACAGAGATAGGACCACCTCACCCCTTCTCATTCTATGTACAGAGATAGGACCACCTCCCCCTTCTCATTCTATGTACAGAGATAGGACCACCTCCCCCCTTCTCATTCTATGTACAGAGATAGGACCACCTCACCCCTTCTCATTCTATGTACAGAGATAGGACCACCTCCCCCCTTCTCATTCTATGTACAGAGATAGGACCACCTCACCCCTTCTCATTCTATGTACAGAGATAGGACCACCTCACCCCTTCTCATTCTATGTACAGAGATAGGACCACCTCACCCCTTCTCATTCTATGTACAGAGATAGGACCACCTCACCCCTTCTCATTCTATGTACAGAGATAGGACCACCTCACCCCTTCTCATTCTATGTACAGAGATAGGACCACCTCACCCCTTCTCATTCTATGTACAGAGATAGGACCACCTCCCCCCTTCTCATTCTATGTACAGAGATAGGACCACCTCACCCCTTCTCATTCTATGTACAGAGATAGGACCACCTCCCCCCTTCTCATTCTATGTACAGAGATAGGACCACCTCACCCCTTCTCATTCTATGTACAGAGATAAGACCACCTCCCCCCTTCTCATTCTATGTACAGAGATAGGACCACCTCCCCCCTTCTCATTCTATGTACAGAGATAGGACCACCTCCCCCCTTCTCATTCTATGTACAGAGATAGGACCACCTCCCCCCTTCTCATTCTATGTACAGAGATAGGACCACCTCCCCCCTTCTCATTCTATGTACAGAGATAGGACCACCTCCCCCCTTCTCATTCTATGTACAGAGATAGGACCACCTCCCCCCTTCTCATTCTATGTACAGAGATAAGACCACCTCCCCCCTTCTCATTCTATGTACAGAGATAGGACCACCTCCCCCCTTCTCATTCTATGTACAGAGATAAGACCACCTCACCCCTTCTCATTCTATGTACAGAGATAGGAACCCCTTCTCATTCTATGTACAGAGATAGGACCACCTCCCCCCTTCTCATTCTATGTACAGAGATAGGACCACCTCCCCCCTTCTCATTCTATGTACAGAGATAGGACCACCTCCCCCCTTCTCATTCTATGTACAGAGATAAGATCACCTCACCCCTTCTCATTCTATGTACAGAGATAGGACCACCTCACCCCTTCTCATTCTATGTACAGAGATAAGATCACCTCACCCCTTCTCATTCTATGTACAGAGATAGGACCACCTCACCCCTTCTCATTCTATGTACAGAGATAGGACCACCTCACCCCTTCTCATTCTGGGACTCCTTGACAGGTTTCTTGCCCTGTTTGTCCTTTGTTTTCAGGTAATCCTTCAGCTTTTCGGCTCGGTCCAGATACTGCATGCACTTGGCTCGGATACTTTCCTTTGCCTTGTCACTGTGAGCTTCATCTATTGGCAGAGCAGAAACACATTATTACAAACAGGCAATCTTCCCAATTCCATTTACTACCCATCTATGCAATTCCTTCTCACCCCCCCTTGTACCTAATGTGCCCCTACAATGCTTCCTCAGTCCGAGGTCCTAGATGCCCGGTGCCTATGAAACACTTGTCAGCCCCATTGGTGCTCTACATATCCCGACAGTTCTTCACCTAGAGGCCTATATACACACATATATAGCTGGTAGTGGGGGTGTAATGGTGTGGGGGATGGGATATCACCGGTTCAGGCTGGTGGTGGGGGTGTAATGGTGTGGGGGATGGGATATCACCGGTTCAGGCTGGTGGTGGGGGTGTAATGGTGTGGGGGATGGGATATCACCGGTTCAGGCTGGTGGTGGGATGTAATGGTGTGGGGGGATGGGGTATCACTGGTTCAGGCTGGTGGTGGGGGTGTAATGGTCTTCACACTCACCACATCTCATCCAACAGAGCACCTTCGGGATGTGGTGGAACGGGAGATTGGATCATGGATGTGCAGCCGACAAATCTGCAGCCACTGTGTGATGTTATCAGGTCACTATGGAGCAAATTCTCTGAGGAACGTTTCCAACACCTTGTTGTATCTATTCCACCAGGAATGGAGGCCAAAGGGGGTCCAACCCGCTACTAGCAAGGAGGACCCAATAAAGTGGGCGGTGAGTTTGTACCCGACTCTTTTCACCAGGAATTCTGCACTATTCCTACCGTAGGCCAGCGCTTCCTCCTCCTCCACTATTCTGCGCAGTCCCTGCGCCCCCCTATACTGGCACCATGTACAGCCGTGCGCCCCCCCCCTATACTGGCACCATGTACAGTTGTGCGCCCCCCTATACTGGCACCATGTACAGCCGTGCGCCCCCCTATACTGGCACCATGTACAGCCGTGCGCCCCCCTATACTGGCACCATGTACAGCCGTGCGCCCCCCTATACTGGCACCATGTACAGCCGTGCGCCCCCCTATACTGGCACCATGTACAGCCGTGCCCCCCCCTATACTGGCACCATGTACAGCCGTGCCCCCCCCTATACTGGCACCATGTACAGCCGTGCGCCCCCCTTTACTGGCACCAAGTACAGCCGTGCGCCCCCCTATACTGGCACCATGTACAGCGTGCACCCCCCATACTGGCACCATGTACAGCCGTGTACCCTCTATACTGGCACCATGTACAGCCGTGCGCCCCCCTATACTGGCACCATGTACAGCCGTGCGCCCCCCTATACTGGCACCATGTACAGCCGTGCGCCCCCCTATACTGGCACCATGTACAGCGTGCGCCCCCCTATACTGGCACCATGTACAGCGTGCGCCCCCCTATACTGGCACCATGTACAGCCGTGCGCTCCCCTATACTGGCACCATGTACAGCGTGCGCCCCCCCCTATACTGGCACCAAGTACAGCTGTGCACCCCCTATACTGGCACCATGTACAGCCGTGCGCCCCCCTATACTGGCACCATGTACAGCCGTGCGCCCCCCCTATACTGGCACCATGTACAGCCGTGCACCCCCTATACTGGCACCATGTACAGCCGTGCACCCCCTATACTGGCACCATGTACAGCCGTGCACCCCCTATACTGGCACCATGTACAGCGTGCACCCCCTATACTGGCACCATGTACAGCGTGCACCCCCCATACTGGCACCATGTACAGCGTGCAACCCCCCATACTGGCACCATGTACAGCGTGTGCCCCCCTATACTGGCACCATGTACAGCCGTGCGTCCCCCTATACTGGCACCATGTACAGCCGTGCGCCCCCTATACTGGCACCATGTACAGCCGTGCGCCCCCCTATACTGGCACCATGTACAGCGTGCACCCCCCCCTATACTGGCACCATGTACAGCGTGCAGGTGACATTTTTCACCCAGTAAGGACTTACACTTGATGGCGTGCAGGAAATACTCCACAGCATGCTGGTATAACCTCAGAGCCTCCTCATAGTTCTTATTCTTGTCCTCCTCTGTGGCTTTGGTCACCAGATCAATGGCTTTCTACAAGACACAAAGAAATGAGCACACGAGGTTCACGCCATTCCATATTTACCCCAAATTGGATGTTTTGGGAAGAAATATATGATTTGTTTCCATTGTCCCCTCTTATAATAGAATACTGGAGACACAATGGGGGAGATTCACTACAACTGGAGAGTGCAAAATCAGGCGCAGCTCTGCATAGCAACCGATCAGCTTCTACCTTCTGCAATAAAACCTGGAAGCTGATTGGCTGCCATGCAGAGCGGCACCAGATTTTGCACTCTCCAGTTGTAGTGAATTTCCCCCAATATGTATTAGCTGCCTATATATTATATATATATATTTCCAGCGGCTACACCTCATATCGCCTGAGCGCAAGATACGAGACGATGTAAACAGCATCCCAGAGACCGAAAACATGACATATTCCAACATGTATTCCTAATTCCCAGAGAGCGCCACGCCCACCTCCGTATCCAGCCAGAAAAGGACCCACGGATGAATGACATCATTTAGAGGGAGGCGGAGCTCTACCCGAGGCGGGCAAATCGGCAGATTCATCTACATGCCGGTGTTCTACTGAAAACTCCAACTCACCAAAATCTCCAACCACGTCACTTTTGGTGACTCTCCGGCTGCAATAATTAGTAATTATAATTTCGAAGAGTTTGCTATTTTCACAGAACACCGGGTAAGGAGGAAAAAAGTTGTCGCCGCCTTGGGGGCGGCCATGTTGTTGGTTAGTAGCGGGCGGACTAACAATGTCCACTCATGATATCGTGTAGCGTAGCCCATACACTGCCGGTGTTCTGTGAAAACAGCCAAGTTCTCGGAATCTCCAGTTATTGCTACTGGAGAACCACCGGAAGTGACGTGGTTGGAGTTTTCGGCAGAACACCGGCTCCCTCCAAGATCACCTTCCCTACGCTGATGCTTCGGCTCCCGGAGACAAGGACAATGCATATGGAATACATGAACTTCCACAGGGTGATGGCGCTCTTCCTGCTCATGTGACAGGACTCCATACCTGAGCAGCCAAACACCAGCTCCGCTTGTGTGTAGAAAGGAAGCACGCCACCCCCCCCCCCCCCCCCATACCTGGAAGTACTGGGAAGGAGAGAATGTCCAGCTGGGGGGGTCCTCATTAAAATCCAGGAAGGAAGGAAGGAACTAAGAATTGGAAGAAGGAAGGGAAGAAGGAAAGGAGGGAAGGGAAGAAGAAATAGAAGAGAAGAAGGAAGGGAAGGAAAGGGAAGGAAAGGGAAGGAAAGGGAAGGAAAGGAAGGGAAGAAGTAAAAGGAAGCAAGGAAAGGAGGAAGGAACTAATGAAAGAACAGAAGAAGGATGGAAAGGACTAAGGAAGGGAAGAGAAGAAGGAAGGAAGAAGGAAGAAAGGGAGGGAAGAAGGAAGGGACTAAGGAAGGAAGGGAGAAGAAGGAAGGGAAGAAGGAAGTGACCTGTGCGTCAAATCGAGCAGCCAGAAGACCCCTAATACATGTAATTGAAGCCTTTTCTAAAAATGGAATTGGGGTGGTGGGTGGGAATCTACCGCTATATCCACCAATCTACCGCTATATATCCACCAATCTACCGCTATATATCCACCAATCTACCGCTATATATCCACCAATCCACCGCTATATATCCACCAATCCACCGCTATATCCACCAATCTACCGCTATATATCCACCAATCCACCGCTATATATCCACCAATCCACCGCTATATATCCACCAATCTACCGCTATATATCCACCAATCTACCGCTATATATCCACCAATCCACCGCTATATCCACCAATCTACCGCTATATATCCACCAATCCACCGCTATATATCCACCAATCCACCGCTATATATCCACCAATCTACCGCTATATATCCACCAATCTACCGCTATATATCCACCAATCCACCGCTATATATCCACCAATCTACCGCTATATATCCACCAATCTACCGCTATATATCCACCAATCCACCGCTATATATCCACCAATCTACCGCTATATATCCACCAATCTACCGCTATATATCCACCAATCCACCGCTATATATCCACCAATCCACCGCTATATATCCACCAATCCACCGCTATATATCCACCAATCTACCGCTATATATCCACCAATCCACCGCTATATATCCACCAATCCACCGCTATATATCCACCAATCCACCGCTATATCCACCAATCCACCGCTATATATCCACCAATCCACCGCTATATATCCACCAATATATATCCACCGATCTCCTGATCTCGGGTGCGATGCTCTGCAGGCTCCGGGGTAATAAATGGATTATTTTCTCCTTTAGATTTGGATTGTTTCTTATATTCGGAGTTTCTCTCATATCTCAGGTTGTCAGTAAAAGATAAAAGTCTTGGGGGGGGGGGAGGGGTTTGGCAGCCCAGATCTCCCCCTCCCCCATATCCTGAGATCGGGGTATATACTATACATATCACCCCCCTCCCCTCTGTACGGTGTCACCTTCCCCCACACCTGCAGGGTTGATGTTGTCATCTCATCTCTCGGTCCCGATGTCTCCTGAAAAGGCTTCCTCCAGCCCCGGGCCTGTCACTTTACCGGAACCGGAAGTGACGATTGAACCCAACCATGCAGGTGTCAGCTGACCGCACCGGTTACCATGACTACTAAAGGACGCCGCCTGAGGCCGAGCTGCGCTACCCGAGAGCCGCCACAAGGGGCAGTGTGGGGAGGGATGACGTCAGTGAGTCCAGCATAGCAATGTGTTCCCCGTGTATGACGTCACATCCCCAGATATATAGATAGATAGATATCTCTATCAAGCCAATTTTCTCATATATGACCCCCCTCCCCCCTCTGTGTATTTGTAGAACACAATCCATGGACAATGTCAGCCTAGACCCCCCAACATTCCTTACTTAGAGGGACAGTCCTTTCTATAGCCTCCCCATCCCCCTCTCCTCCTTCATTGGGGACCCCCACCCCCCTCTCCTCCTTCATTGGGGACCCCCATCCCCCTCTCCTCCTTCATTGGCCCCCCATCCCCCTCTCCTCCTTCATTGGGGACCCCATCCCCCTCTCCTCCTTCATTGGCCCCCCATCCCCCTCTCCTCCTTCATTGTCCCTCATTGGGCCCCCCCATCCCCCTCTCCTCCTTCATTGGGGCCCCATCCCCCTCTCCTCTTTCATTGTCCCTCATTGGGGCCCCATCCCCCTCTCCTCCTTCATTGGGGCCCCATCCCCCTCTCCTCCTTCACTGGGGACCCCCATCCCCCTCTCCTCCTTCATTGGGGCCCCCGGGGACCTCCATCCCCCTCTCCTCCTTCATTGTCCCTCATTGGGCCCCCCATCCCCCTCTCCTCCTTCACTGGGGACCCCCATCCCCCTCTCCTCCTTCATTGTCCCTCATTGGGGACCCCATCCCCCTCTCCTCCTTCATTATCTCTCATTGGGGCCTCCATCCCCCTCTCCTCACCTTCATTGGGGACCCCCACCCCCTCTCCTCCTTCATTATCCCTCATCAGGGTCCCCCTCTCCTTCATTATCCCTCATTAGGGCCCCCTGTCCCCCTTCATTATCCCTCATAAGGTCCCTCTCTTCTCCGTCATTATCCCCCATTAGAGCCCCCTCTCCTCCCTCTTTGGGCCCCCCTCTCCTCCCTCTTTGGGCCCCCTGTCCCTCTCCTCCCTCATGGGGTCCCCTTCTCCTCCCTCGGGCCCCCCTCTTCTCCCTCGTTGGGCCCCCCTCTTCCCTCTTTGGGCCCCCTGTCCCTCTCTCCTACCTCGCTGGGTCCCTCTCTCCTCCCTCGTTGGGTCCCTCTCCTCCCTCATCAGGTCCCTCTCTCCTCCTTCATTGTCCCTCATTGGGGACACTGTCCCCCTCTCCTCGCCTTCATTGGGGACCCCCACCCCCTCTCCTCCTTCATTGTCCCTCATTGGGAACCCCCATCCCCCTCTCCTACTTCATTGTCCCTCATTAGGGCCCCCTGCCCCCCTCTCCTCCTTCATTATTGCTCATCAGGGCCGCCTGTCCCTCCCCCTTCATATCCCTCATTAGCGCCCCTGCCCCTCTCCTCCTTCATTATCCCCCATTTGGTCCCTCTCTTCTGCTTCATTATCCCTCATTAGAGCCCCCTCTCCTCCCTCGTTGGGCCCCCCTCTGCTCCCTCTTTGGGCAACCCTGTCCCTCTCTCCTCCCTCGTGGGGTCCCTCTCTTCTTCCTCGTTGGGTCCCTCTCTTCTTCCTCGTTGGGTCCCTCTCTTCTTCCTCATTGGGTCCCTCTCTTCTTCCTCATTGGGTCCCTCTCTCCTCCTGGGCGGAGATCTCTATGGTGACCCCTCGGGGGTTGGGCGGCTCTGACATTTGTCTGGAGACTTGTGATTTGGGGGGCCGCTCTCCACCTCCAATGTTGGGGGTTCTGTACAAATCATCCAGCGAATGTTTCATGACAAAGAAAATCCCAACTTCCTGTCCAATCCATAACAGGGGGAGGGGCAGCCTGTCATTGATTGGCTCTCGCTGCAGACACTCCCTGCTTTGGTTGGGGTGCGGCTCTAATCAGTGGGGTGAATGAACCCCGAGTCTCTCAATGAGGAGGTCTGGCATTTCTGTACCTTTGGATTGGGTTAGAACCCCGTACAGTTTTTATTTATGTCCCCATGGGGTGGATTCACCTCTTTATCTCAGTATTGTTGTCACCGGAACAAAAAAAGTGATCAGAAATATTTATAAGAATCGATCAATAGAGAAAAACGTCTCTGCAAGACGGAGGGGGTGCAGATTTCTTCTTCTGAGCAGCGCTCCCCCTCCCCCTCCTCACCTCCCTGGGGGGAGGGGCTCCCTGAGCACCACGAGTGACCTCATCACCCCCCCCCCCCCCAGGAACCCCAATAATATAGAGAATGTGAACGGTTCTCGGGAGGACGGCCCTTCGGGGGACGAGATTTCCTCTCACTCCTCGTTGTGGGACCGGAAATCTGCCCTCCAAATAATAACCACAAAACTCCCACTAAGACTTTCAATCACCGTCTGTCCAGACAGGAAAGATTGTAAGGCCGCCCATACATTGTACAATTTTCTTTAGATTTACCTTCAGCTCTGTAGTAGACGGTCGGCCTGATTGGATACAAATGGAAAGTGTTTAGGGCTGACCTCATATTATACAGTTTTGGTAAATCTAAAGGAAAATTGTACAAGATGATTGTATAATGTATGGTGAGCCTAAATCTCCCTGTGGGGTGCGCCTAGGAAAGTTAGATATTGTAACGTATCTTTTAGGCCAGCCGTTCATACATTATACAATTATCTTGTATAATTTTCCTTTTACCAAAACTGTATAATATGAGGTCAGCCCTAAACACTTTCCATTTGTATCCAATCAGGCCGACCGTCTACTACAGAGCTGAAGGTAAATCGAAAGAAAATTGTATGGTGTATGGCTAGCTTTAGATTGTAAGCTCTCAGGATCAGGACCCTCTGTTTTCTCCTGTATTGTAAAGTGTCAGTGCCATACCTGGAGGGTCTCTCTGGAAGCTGTAATCCCCGGTCTGCGGCACTATTACACTGACTGCTGCTGACCTCCGGGTCCAGGCAGAACACAGGGGGGCGCTCTCTCTGCCCGCTCACACGAGACGCCGGTGCAAACTCTGCTGAACACGTTTTTAAAAGCTGAAGTCGGCGTTTAGAAACGCCCGTTTTGCCGCGTTTGTGTCTAGAAGCGTTTAGTTAATATAACAAAGACCCTCCCCCAAGCTCAGAAAGACCCTCCCCCAAGCTCAGAAAGACCCTCCCCCAAGCTCAGACAGCAAATTTGAACTATTTCTGCCATTTTGATCAGAGTGAGCCGCAGCAGCTCTCTCTCTCTCTCTCTCCCCCTCTCCCTCTCTCTCCGTCTCTCTCCCTCCCTCTGTCTCTCGCTCTCTCTCCCTCCCTCTGTCTCTGTCTCTCTCTCTCTCTCTCTCTCTCGCTCTCCCTCCCCCTGTCTCTCTCTCTCTCTCTCTCTCTCTCTCTCTCTCTCTCCCCCTCCCCCTGTCTCTCTCCCTCCCCCTGTCTCTCTCTCTCTCTCTCTCTCTCTCCCCCTCCCCCTGTCTCTCTCTCTCTCTCTCTCTCGCTCTCCCTCCCCCTGTCTCTCTCTCTCTCTCTCTCTCTCTCTCTCTCTCCCCCTCCCCCTGTCTCTCTCCCTCCCCCTGTCTCTCTCTCTCTCTCTCTCTCTCTCTCTCTCTCTCCCCCTCCCCCTGTCTCTCTCTCTCTCTCTCTCTCTCTATTTTTTACACTTGTATTCGTCACTCTTTCTGTGTTTTTTTTTTTTTGGAAATGGATCCCATATCGTATTACTGAACATATTGCAGAGCCCGTATCTCAGGACCACTTGGTGCTAGGAACCCCAACTTTGGATATGTTGTAGTGCTAGTTACACTGTATTTGCACACCAAATTTGGGGTTCTTAGCACCAAGTGACCCCGAGATATGGGGCCAAAAAATCAGGTTCCTTTAAAAACACTTATAAACGCAAAACGCGGTACCAGCGTTTAGCCGCGTTTGGCATCTGAAACGTAAAAAACTTTTGCGTCTGAACCCATTTTTTTGCTTCTGGAAAAACGAGGTTAAAACGCAACTGCCTAAAAACGTCAAAAAACGAGACTGTGTAGATGGACACATAGGATAACATTGAATGAGATCAGAGGCAGCTGAAAAAAGTGTCCACCTGCCTCTGAACGCGCGTTTAACAGCGTCTGGTGTGCATGAGGCCTAAGAGGACATTTCCCATTTTCTTGTTGAATGGAAAATGTTTTCTGATTGGAGGAGGTGGAGATTGCTTATTGCTATCAAACAGAACATACCAAGCTCATGATTGGCTGACATAGAGGGGGGCGGAACTAAACATTCACATAAGAAAGCACAGAAACTGCTTAAAAAGCAAAAAATATACATGAGGACGGGCAGTGAGATCACATGACACATCCGCAGACTCGCCCCTGATTGGTCCAATCCGAAAACGTTCTCCATTCATTGGCTGATCCTGTGCCAAGAGAGCGCCCCTGTGTTTCCAATGCAGCAGGGCAGCCGTTCAGCACCCTCCCCCCGCAGGGAAGGCACAGGGACACCCCCTCCCCCGCAGGGAAGGCACAGGGACCCCCCCACAGGGAAAGCACAGGGGACCCCCCACACAGGGGAGGCACAGGGGACCCCCCACGCAGGGAAGGCACAGGCCCCCCCACCGGGAAAGCACAGGGACCCCCCATGCAGGGAAGGCACAGGGACCCCCCCTCCCAGGAAAGGCAAAGCGACCGCCCCCCCAGGAAAGGCACAGGGACACCCCCTCCCCCGCAGGGAAGGCACAGGGACACCCCCTCCCAAGGAAGGCAAAGCGACCGCCCCCCCCTGGAAAGGCACAGGGACCCCCCCCTGCAGGGAAAGCACAGGGACCCCCTCCCCCGCAGGGAAGGCACAGGGATGCCCCCTCCCCCACAGGGAAGGCACAGGGACGCCCCCTCCCCCACAGGGAAGGCACAGGGACGCCCCCTCCCCCACAGGGAAGGCACAGGGACGCCCCCTCCCCCACAGGGAAGGCACAGGGACGCCCCCTCCCCCACAGGGAAGGCACAGGGACACCCCCTCCCCCACAGGGAAGGCACAGGGACACCCCCTCCCCCACAGGGAAGGCACAGGGACACCCCCTCCCCCACAGGGAAGGCACAGGGACACCCCCTCCCCCACAGGGAAGGCACAGGGACCCCCCCCACAGGGAAAGCACAGGGACCCCCCCCACAGGGAAAGCACAGGGACCCCCCCCACAGGGAAGGCACAGGGACCCCCCCCCACAGGGAAGGCACAGGGACCCCCCACCACAGGGAAAGCACAGGGGACCCCCCACCACAGGGAAAGCACAGGGGACCCCCCACCACAGGGAAAGCACAGGGGACCCCCCACAGGGAAAGCACAGGGACCCCCCCACAGGGAAAGCACAGGGACACCCCCACAGGGAAAGCACAGGGACCCCACACAGGGGAGGCACAGGGGACCCCCCACACAGGGGAGGCACAGGGCCCCCCCCCCCAGGGGAGGCACACTGGACCCCCCACGCAGGGAAGGCACAGGCCCCCCCACCGGGAAAGCACAGGGACCCCCCATGCAGGGAAGGCACAGGGACACCCCCCCACCCCACCGGGAAAGCACAGGGACCCCCCACAGGGAAAGCACTGCCATCGCTCCAAGCTGGCCCTGCATGTAAAAATTGCCTAAATTTCCCCCCTTCAGGCTTATTTACCATAAAACACATTTCTCTTATTTCTTCACTTGTAAATATTCCATTCAATGTGTTTTGCTAAATGTTTAATACTTCCAAAAATACCTGTTGATCCTGTCAGAAATTCAGTGCTGTCCCGTGCAGTATTAGCCCCACCTGGGTGACCTCTGAACTACAAGAGACAAGAAAAGAGGGGGGTTGGCACTTCCCATCTAGAGGTGATCTTCAGCCTCTTCCATTCTCCTCTCCACCTTCTTTTACTCCAGTGCACAGTGAATGTGTCATTCCCACCTCTCATGAGCCACAGGAAGGGGGGAAAAAAAGAGCAAATTGGGGTGGAAAAAGAGTTTGGGGGTCTAAGCCCACCACTAGATGGGAAGAGCGGGACATGTCCAATCCAAGGTGTGATTAAAGATTTTCCAGCACGTGGGATTAATAATGATTATTTTATATAATTTTTTGGTGCAATATAGAAAAGGCGCAGCGCGGCCCTTATTATAAATGAAACATTGGCCAGCGGAACCAGACACAGAAGAGGCTCCGATCCAATCCACAGACACAGATAGGAAGAGGCTCCGATCCAATCCACAGACACAGATAGGAAGAGGCTCCGATCCAATCCACAGACACAGATAGGAAGAGGTTCTGATCCAATCCACAGACACAGATAGGAGAAAGTATTGATTATATATGGCCTCCACTCACTGCCCAAGAGATCGCCAATCACTTCAAACAGAAGATTGATACAATTTGCGAGGAGATCTCTACTGTTCAGATGTCCTCCACGCTTTACACCTCATGCCCACAGGCACAATCATTACTTCCCTCTTTCAACTCCACCACTACAGACGAGGAAATGTACCCCGAGGGGAATGTATCTTATGATCACTAGACTTTTGTGCCTGGCTAGGAAACATATTGCTAGATACTGGATGGCGGCCACAATGGATATCTTACCTCCCTCTTTCTCAGAGAACAACTGGCCTACCTACAGAAACACGGCCTTAAAGTTTGACCTTATCTGGCAGCCTTGGTTAGATAGTCCTAGTCTTGCCCCACCGCAGTTGGTGATGGACAGGTTACTAAGATTTTCAAACACCTAGAGTCAGGCGTTGGGAAGGGAGAGATGAGAACAAATGTTACTAAATGATTAAAAAAAAAAAAATTACTTGCCAATGTCCATCTTACCACCTGCCCTCCGGATCCTGTTCCCTCGTAAACGCTACGGTCACCCTTTAGCTCTATTCTACACTCTCTAATCCAAATATTCAATCTCTCCCTCTCTTCTGGCATCTTTCCCAACTCTCTAAAACACGAACTGGTCAGCTCCATACTTAAAAAGCCCTCTCTGGACCCATCCAATCTTAACAACCTACGCCACATCTCCTTGCTCCCCTTTTTATCCAAACTCCTTGAACATCTAGTCTACAACCGACTGAGCATCCACCTCGCTGATAATGGCCTTCTTGATCCCCTTCAGTCTGGATTTAGTCCTCAACACTCCACAGAAACTGCTCTCCTAAAACTAACAAACGATCTACAAACGGTCAAAACCAAATCGACTCTATTCTGTCCTCCTACTCCTGGACTCAAAACCAATGGACTCTATTCTGTCCTCCTACTCCTGGACCCAAAACCAATGGACACTATTCTGTCCTCCTACTCCTGGACCCAAAACCAATGGACACTATTCTGTCCTCCTACTCCTGGACCCAAAACCAATGGACACTATTCTGTTCTCCTACTCCTAGACCCAAAACCAATGGACACTATTCTGTCCTCCTACTCCTGGACCTCTCTGCTGCCTTTGATACGGTTGACCACCCCCTCCTCCTCAAAAAACTCCACGCCTTTGGTCTCCGTGACTGTACACTTCGCTGCTTCTCTTCCTACTTATCCAACCGCACCTTTAGTGTAATGCCAGCAAAATTCTACTTCCACCTCTCCTCTTCCTTTCTGTCAGGGGACCCCAAGGTTCTGTTCTTGGACCTCTCCTATTTTCAATCTACACCGCCTCCCTGGGTCAGCTGAGGGCCTCCCATGGCTTCCAATACCACCTCTAAGCTGAGGACACCCAAATCTATTTCTCTACCCCTCAGCTCACTCTCTCGGTCTTCTCACACATCACTAATTTACTCTCAGATATATCAGTCTGGATGTCTCACCACTTCCTCAAACTCAATCTATCCAAAACCAAACTTATCATTTTTCCTCCCCCATATGCCTCGTCCCCTGATCTCTCTGTCATAATCGATGGCACAACTATAAGCCCATCCCCCACATGCCAAGGTTCTAGGTATCGTCCTGGACTCTGAACTCTCCTTGAAGCAACACGTCCAATCACTGTCCAAATCTTCCCGCCTCAACCTCCACAACATCTCCAAAATACGCCCCTTTCTAACCAATGACACAACAAAGCTCTTAATTCACTCGCTGGTCATCTCTCGCCTCGACTACTGCAACTCCCTTCTTATTGGCTTAGCTCTACATAGGCTCCTCCACCCTTCAACCCATCATAAATGCTGCTGCCAGACTCATCAGCTTACCAATCGCTCTGTGTCCTCCACCCCGCTCTGTCAATCCCTCCACTGGCTTCCGCTCACCCAACGGATTAAATTCAAAATACTAACAATTACTTACCAAGCCGTCCACAACTCACCCCCACCTACATCACTGACCTCTTCCCTAAATACCAACCTACTCGTTCTCTTCCTTCCTCTCAAGACCTCCTGCTCTCTATATCCCTCATCACCTCCTCCCATACTCGCCATCTGATCCCCCCCCCAGTTATTACCTTTTGTTCACTTGATCCTCCCTTCTAGATTGTAAGCTCTGAGGATCAGGGCCCTCTGATTCCTCCTGTATTGTAAGTGTACTGTCTGCACTCAAGTTGTAAAGCGCTGCGAAAACTGTTGGTGCCATATAAATCCTGTATAATAGTAATAATATAAATCCTTAATAATAATCATAATAATAATAATAATAATATACATCCAATCCATAGACACAGTACAGGGAAGGTTTGCCGACATTAAACTCATTACTGGCAGGATCACCAGCTACAATTAAAGCGAAAAAAAAAAAAAAAACAAACAAAAAAAAACAACAACAACACGAATGCAGCCCCACCCCCGAGGACAGCTGTGATATCACTTCCGTAGTAAAATCGGCGGGCAAGCCGCAATAATCGCAATAGATGAAAACAGACCAGAATATCACTTTATTCATAGAAAATAAAATTTGCAATTTATTTAATAAGAAAGATATTTCAGTTTAATAAACATTTTCCTTCAGCTTATAAATAAAGTTCTTTACTACAGCAAAGTGTACCTGTCATTGTGTGCCGCACCCGGCAGCCTATCCGTTCCATGGAAGCAGCGCGTCACGTTACAGCGACGTCACCTTCTCACACCCCCTCCCCTCCCCCAACAATCTGCATTCTCATCTCCATAAACAACTCCACTCCAAAAACTTCTTTACATTTGGTTGGGGGAGGGGGGATTTGGCACTCCAGCTGTGGTGAAACTACAATTCCCATCATGCCTCTGGGAGTCACTCCTGTGGCTCTCCACCTTAGAATGGCTCCTGGGACTTGTAGTGCCACAACAAATGGCGTGCCGAGATTGCTGACCCGGGTTAGAACCTCTGTTGTGTCCTCATCAGGAAGATTTCCCCTCACTTCCTGTCCTGCCCTCTATGTAAGCTTGTGATAAGTGACACCGGGACAGGAAGTATTGAAAAATCTCCCAATAAGGTCAGCCCATTCACACATGTGCGTTGTGACAATGCGCTGCCATTCATTGTCAATGACACCCCCACACACTGTACAGCAGAGTACAACGCACAGCCCAGCGTGCATACTGAGCATTGCAGTACTAAGGACCGCTCCCACCCCCGACACCCTACAACGCACAGCCCAGCGTGCATACCGAGCATTGCGGCACCAAGGACCGCTCCCACCCCCGACACCCTACAACGCACAGCCCAGCGTGCATACCGCACACTAATACTAAGGACCGCTCCCACCCCCGACACCCTACAACGCACAGCCCAGCGTGCATACCGCACACTAATACTAAGGACCGCTCCCACCCCCGACACCCTACAACGCACAGCCCAGCGTGCATACCGCACACTAATACTAAGGACCGCTCCCACCCCCAACACCCTACAACGCACAGCCCAGCGTGCATACCGAGCATTGCGGCACCAAGGACCGCTCCCACCCCCGACACCCTACAACGCACAGCCCAGCGTGCATACCGCACACTAATACTAAGGACCGCTCCCACCCCCGACACCCTACAACACACAGCCCAGCGTGCATACCGCGCACTAATACTAAGGACCGCTCCCACCCCCAACACCCTACAACGCACAGCCCAGCGTGCATACCGAGCATTGCGGCACCAAGGACCGCTCCCACCCCCGACACCCTACAACGCACAGCCCAGCGTGCATACCGCACACTAATACTAAGGACCGCTCCCACCCCCGACACCCTACAACGCACAGCCCAGCGTGCATACCGCACACTAATACTAAGGACCGCTCCCACCCCCGACACCCTACAACGCACAGCCCAGCGTGCATACCGCACACTAATACTAAGGACCGCTCCCACCCCCGACACCCTACAACACACAGCCCAGCGTGCATACCGCGCACTAATACTAAGGACCGCTCCCACCCCCGACACCCTACAATGCACAGCCCAGCGTGCATACCGAGCATTGTAATACTAAGCACCGCTCCCACCCCCAACACCCTACAACGCACAGCCCAGCGTGCATACTGAGCATTGCTGTACTAAGGACCGCTCCCACCCCCGACACCCTACAACGCACAGCCCAGCGTGCATACCGAGCATTGCGGTACTAAGGACCGCTCCCACCCCCGACACCCTACAACGCACAGCCCAGCGTGCATACCGAGCATTGCGGCACCAAGGACCGCTCCCACCCCCGACACCCTACAACGCACAGCCCAGCGTGCATACCGCACACTAATACTAAGGACCGCTCCCACCCCCGACACCCTACAACGCACAGCCCCACCCCCGACACCCTACAACGCACAGCCCAGCGTGCATACCGAGCATTGCGGTACTAAGGACCGCTCCCACCCCCTACAACGCACAGCCCCACCCCCGACACCCTACAACGCACAGCCCCACCCCCGACACCCTACAACGCACAGCCCAGCGTGCATACCGCACACTAATACTAGGGACCGCTCCCACCCCCGACACCCTACAACGCACAGCCCAGCGTGCATACCGAGCATTGTAATACTAAGGACCGCTCCCACCCCCGACACCCTACAACGCACAGCCCAGCGTGCATACCGCACACTAATACTAAGGACCGCTCCCACCCCCGACACCCTACAACGCACAGCCCCACCCCGACACCCTACAACGCACAGCCCAGCGTGCATACCGAGCATTGCGGTACTAAGGACCGCTCCCACCCCCGACACCCTACAACGCACAGCCCAGCGTGCATACCGCACACTAATACTAAGGACCGCTCCCACCCCCAACACCCTACAACGCACAGCCCAGCGTGCATACCGAGCATTGCGGTACTAAGGACCGCTCCCACCCCCGACACCCTACAACCTGCGTTGTTCAGAGTCGCAGACATTGGTTTTGTGTTGTGCTGTGTTGATTATTATGCGTTTATAATGAACAGGCTGCCTTAACACAACGCATTAACAAATGCCATAACGCATGATATCTCACCGCAATCCATTGAAGTATGAATGGGCCAACACAGAGGATCTAACCCTTTCCACAGTCCATCAATAAGGCTCGGTTCATATCAGAAACGCTCTACAGTCCATTTCACATGGTTTCCTATGGGACACGGTCACTGCTGCGTTTTTGGAAAGGGTCAAGGAATTTTCTTAAAATGCAACATGGTGTGTTTTTGGTTCAACAGACATTCAGTGGAAATGCTTGTAGTGCATTTTTAATCTGCCTAACAAAAAAACATCTCCCCTTACAATATATAAAATAAAATGCATAAAAATGCATTAAAAAACGCATAGAAAACACATTGCAAAAAAGCACCGCAGAAACGGATCAAATACAAACTGCATCATTGTGGACCCGGCCTAAAAAAAAACACGATTCACAGCTTGAGCGGCACAAATCATTCTGCGATCGGCTCAGATCATGATCAATGCGCTAAATGTGACCCAGACTATCTATGATTGACTCCTTCATGTGAGAATAAACGCTCGTCAACCATGGCCTGAAAGTAGGTGCTTTGCCCCGCCCCCCACCAGCACCCCGCAACCAATAGGCACAGCGAGCTGAACATCAGCGGGAGATAAAAGGCCAGCAACTGATTTCTATGCAGCGTCTCTCATACAGCTGCACCCCGGAACCCCGAAAATCACTGCAAAGGATCTAAAAAAAAAAAAAAAAGTGTAACACTGACTGACACAGCGACATGTTACTTCCCCATGAAATGACCCCGCTATTCTAAGTCAGCGATTGGCTCGCTGTCTCCCGGGTGTGATGTCAGCGACTGGCTCGTCGTCTCCCGGGTGTGTCCAGGTGTGATGTCAGCGATTGGCTCGCCGTCTCCCGGGTGTGATGTCAGCGATTGGCTCGCCGTCTCCCGGGTGTGATGTCAGCGACTGGCTCGCCGTCTCCCGGGTGTGATGTCAGCGACTGGCTCGCCGTCTCCCGGGTGTGATGTCAGCGACTGGCTCGCCGTCTCCCGGGTGTGATGTCAGCGATTGGCTCGCCGTCTCCCGGGTGTGATGTCAGCGACTGGCTCGCCGTCTCCCGGGTGTGATGTCAGCGACTGGCTCGCCGTCTCCCGGGTGTGATGTCAGCGACTGGCTCGTCGTCTCCCGGGTGTGTCCAGGTGTGATGTCAGCGATTGGCTCGCCGTCTCCCGGGTGTGATGTCAGCGATTGGCTCACCGTCTCCCGGGTGTGATGTCAGCGATTGGCTCGCCGTCTCCCGGGTGTGATGTCAGCGATTGGCTCGCCGTCTCCCGGGTGTGATGTCAGCGATTGGCTCGCCGTCTCCCGGGTGTGATGTCAGCGATTGGCTCGCCGTCTCCCGGGTGTGATGTCAGCGACTGGCTCGCCGTCTCCCGGGTGTGATGTCAGCGACTGGCTCGCCGTCTCCCGGGTGTGATGTCAGCGATTGGCTCGCCGTCTCCCGGGTGTGATGTCAGCGATTGGCTCACCGTCTCCCGGGTGTGATGTCAGCGATTGGCTCGCCGTCTCCCGGGTGTGATGTCAGCGATTGGCTCGCCGTCTCCCGGGTGTGATGTCAGCGATTGGCTCGCCATCTCTCGGGTGTGATGTCAGCGACTGGCTCGCCGTCTCTCGGGTGTGATGTCAGCGACTGGCTCGCCGTCTCTCGGGTGTGATGTCAGCGACTGGCTCGCCGTCTCCCGGGTGTGATGTCAGCGAACCCGTCATTTATGGAAGATAGCACTCGCCTATTATCCTATTAATTTCCACACAAATGTGAGAACAACGCAGGTGATGGCGATCCGTGAACGTCAACATTGAAAACATTTCTGCCCACCATATGAATCATCGCTCACGACTCTTCATTCTCTGCTGTGCAGGCAGCTGGCAGGTCGACATGTGGGTGCCAACCGCTGGGAACGAGGACTGAATTGTCTAAATGTTCGGCTGCTATGCCGAGTACTGAGGGGATGATACCCCGCCACCAGGCCCATGACACCCCGCCACCGGGCCCATGACACCCCGGTAACGGGTCCATGACACCCCGGTAATGGGTCCATGACACCCCGCCACCGGGCCCATGACACCCCGGTAACGGGCCCATGACACCCCGGTAACGGGTCCATGACACCCCGCCACCGGGCCCATGACACCCCGGTAACGGGCCCATGACACTCCGCCACCGGGCCCATGACACCCCGCCACCGGGCCCATGACACCCCGCCACCGGGCCCGTGACACCCCGCCACCGGGCCCGTGACACCCCGGTAACGGGCCCATGACACCCCGCCACCGGGCCAGTGACACCCCGGTAACGGGCCCATGACACCCCGGTAACAGGCGCATGACACCCCGGTAACAGGCGCATGACACCCCGGTAACAGGCGCATGACACCCCGGTAACAGGCGCATGACACCCCGGTAACGGGCCCATGACACCCCGGTAACGGGCCCATGACACCCCGGTAACGGGCCCATGACACCCTGGTACAGCTCTGTTTTCCAGCAGTCACTCTCCTCCCCGATAAAGACTTTATGGCTGGATTCACACTTTTTCGGAGCGTTGCATTTACGTTATTTCACGCCCCTTTTATCTAGTACAGGAATTTACACATTCACATCAGTCCCTGACCTCAGGAGCTTACAATCTACGGTTCCTATCTCACATTCATACACAGATTGGGGACAATTACCCCTCCCACAAGGACATGCTGGGGGAAACCCACACAGACACGGGGAGAAGATGCAAACTCCATGCAGATAGTGCCCTGGCCGGGGTTCAAACTTCTACTGAAAGGCAGATGTGATGACGATGGATTGCCATGCAGAAAAGTGTGAACCCGGCCTCAGGGCCATTCGTAGCATGCGCTGCGCAGCATTCCAGATGAAATCTATTGTATTGGTGGACAATGGGAAATGCTGCAATGTGTGTTAGAGGAAGAAAACCGAGTCCTGCTGAAAACTAAACAAAACAAAAAAAAAATGCACATCAAGATAAGCCGGTAAAGTGTGAGAACCTGAACTAAACACAAAGCAGGAGCCGGGGATCCACCTGAAGTAGAACTTCCCTTTTATTAAACACGAAGCATCGGATCTCATCGCTGCAGCAAAAGAAAATAATGTCAGCATGACGGGTTACCTGCTGTAAACAAGCTCCACCACAAGAGGGAGCCACACAGGCAGCTCATCACCCAGGAGGCACATGGAGGGGGTAACTCATCAGATCCAAGACAAATACAAATGTCTAAGGAAAGTTTTTGGTCATAATGAATTCCTATTTGAGGTTACAGCTTCTCCATAATTCAATTCCTAATGCAACTCCGGCAAGCGCATGTAGCTGACAAAGGAGTAAAGCTGGATGGGCTGTTTTGATCGTCTGGTCACGTCAATGTGGTACAAAATATCACGTGTGGCGCATTTCGCCATAAATTCAATGAAGTATTCAAAACACACAAAACATTCAGAATCCACAATGACAGTTCACTGTTCTCATAAGTCTGGTTCAGCAAAGATTAACCATTTCTGCTTCATGACTTTGTGTAAGTTGTAAAAGCCAAGGACTGTGACACGTGCAATCTACTGTACTGCAATGCACCCGGACCCTGACGTCATATCGCCACCCCCTACTGTGCATGCACCCAGACCCTGACGTCATAGCGCCACCCCCTACTGTGCATGCACCCGGACATCATAGCGCTACCCCCTACTGTGCATGCACCCGGACATCATAGCGCCACCCCCTACTGTGCATGCACCCACACCCCGACGTCATAGCGCCACCCCCTACTGTGCATGCACCCACACCCCGACGTCATAGCGCCACCCCCTACCGCGCATACACCCAGCCAGAGCGCCGCCCCCTACCGCGCATACACCCAGCCAGAGCGCCGCCCCCTACCGCGCATACACCCAGCCAGAGCGCCGCCCCCTACCGCGCATACACCCAGCCAGAGCGCCGCCCCCTACCGCGCATACACCCAGCCAGAGCACCGCCCCCTACTGCGCATACACCCGGACCCGGCAGTACAGTCAGCACTCTGGTGCTGCGTTTGTGCGCACGTTCTGTACGGCAGAACACACAGAATTATGGGGCAGCAGAAGTTCAGAGAAGAGAGGGAGGCGGGAGAGAAGAGAGATTATAGGCCGGGGCACAACAATATAGTTTGGGATGTAAATGGAAATCTCACTTTTAGGATATTCACTAACAAAACTTTCCAACCTTCGCAGTCAGCTGAGACCGATCTTGTGCAATTCTCATAAAAGCGGACGAGAATGCAGATTTCACTGCCCCATAATGGCCACCAGGGTGCGCTGCTGTACAAGCGTCCCCTGACGAAACATTAGAGAGGAGGCAGCCATATTGTGGGCTGAACCACAAAGCAGAGAAAACACCTCAGAGCCAACCGATGTGAATGATTTGCATAGCTTGCAGTTCAGCCAATCAGGCCGCTTGTCCCCATCTCTAAGCAACAGGTACACTTTAAACTCACTGTAACAGGCTTCTGTATAAGTATAAATGCAAAGAGGCAGATATATAATAATATGTGCAAATAACACGTCTGTATACCTTCCTGAACACTGCTAGAAAAATACATGGAGTATAAACCTGCTTATACCGGGAGATTTCCCCTTCAAGCAAAAGCGTTTTAACCAGAAATCAGAACGGTAATCCCTGCAAACAATCTTCTTTGGTTGAACCGCCGGCGAGTCATGTGATGGTCCCGGTAATACGGCAGCGTTGTGTGCGGATACGTCTGTGGAACGTGATATACAACATATATATATCTATATACTCTATAAATACGCTTTGTAAGGCAGCAATAACATAAAAGGCACTTTGGTCAGAAGAAAACAATATGGCTTCATATTCCAAGAGGAAAAAGTCACTGTAGTGAAAACGAGGCAAGATGGCCGCTCCCACGCCAACACTTACCTTACACATTTTTTATAAGATTAGCTTTCCACAAAACGGCAGTAATAAAAAACAAAACGATCTGCTAAAAATTCATCCGTTTAGTCCGTAAAGTCTTCTGGTCCGGCCTCGCCATCGATCGCAGCCTGCGCGGTCCAATCAGATAAGAGTTGGGGTGTGAGCGGGCCTCCCGCCATCTTCCTGATTGTCACTGGAAGGCACTGATTACATTGAAGAGCGCGGGGTCAGGCCAGCAGACCCATCCGGGCAACTTTAGCAGAAAGGAATGTATGGAGGAGGAAGACCACCGGCTTGGGACTTGTGTGCAGATCCAGAGCCTGGAAAGAGGACACAGATCAGGAAACGCATCATACAGCTTGTAATACCCTCCCCTCCCCCGAGACATCGCTAATACTGACCCCAGTCCTGCCTGAGCCAAAGGCCAGATAAAACCCCCTGCAAGGAGGACACAGATCAGGAAACGCATCATACAGCTTGTAATACCCCCCCCCCTCCCCTGAGACATCGAACCCCAGTCCTGCCTGAGCCAAGGGCCAGATAAAACCCCCTGCAAGCAGGACACAGATCAGGAAACGCATCATACAGCTTGTAATACCCCCCCTCCCCTGAGACATCGAACCCCAGTCCTGCCTGAGCCAAGGGCCAGATAAAACCCCCTGCAAGCAGGACACAGATCAGGAAACGCATCATACAGCTTGTAATAGCCCCCCCTCCCCTGAGACATCGAACCCCAGTCCTGCCTGAGCCAAGGGCCAGATAAAACCCCCTGCAAGGAGGACACAGATCAGGAAACGCATCATACAGCTTGTAATACCCCCCCCCTCCCCTGAGACATCGAACCCCAGTCCTGCCTGAGCCAAGGGCCAGATAAAACCCCCTGCAAGCAGGACACAGATCAGGAAACGCATCATACAGCTTGTAATAACACCCCCCCCCCTCCCCTGAGACATCGAACCCCAGTCCTGCCTGAGCCAAGGGCCAGATAAAACCCCCTGCAAGGAGAAAGGGGTCTCCAAACTACGGCCCTCCAGTTGCTCAGGAACTACAATTCCCATCATGCCCAGTCATGTCTGTGAATGTCTCATGGGACGTGGGGGGCCGTAGATTGGAGACCCCATAATGGTTCATTGGAGAAATAAGGTGTAATACTCGACAAACCTCAACAGCGATGGGGGGGGATTTGTTTTCTCAAATGGGGGCCACATAAGAAGCTGGGACTGTTCCGGAGGTCTGAACCCCATAGAAATCAAACACCCGGCGCTGGGATTAATAGGCACAACTGCTCATGAAATAGGTTCCTTTTAGATGGGTAGTCGGGGTGTGGCCACTAAAAAATGGGCCAACTGACATACAGTTTTACCGCCCCCCTTCCGTTCCAAACTGTAAAACAGCCAGACAGGGCTGTCCGCATACCGCGGCATTTTTAACTTGGGCTGCAGAACTGAGTCCCCCCCCCCCCGGGTGCCGCACCACAACCGTGTGCAATGCACAGAACTGCAGCATTAGAGGGTAAAATCAGACAGGGAGGAGGTAATAAAACGTCTCACCGCCTGTACAATGCCCTCTGAAAGGAGAGATCCTGCCCTGGAGTGAAGGGGGGCGCCTCCAGGGGGCAACACAGGAAGAACTCAGCCAGGTAGTAGAGTGATGGGATGTCTCCTAGACAAGGTTCTCCCACCAGAACCGAGACCCTGTGAGGGGGTGTGGTCAGCCACGTGAATGGGACGGCCTGCATTGATACCTGTGTGAGGGGCGTGGTCAGCACCATGAATAGGACAGCCTGCATTGATACCTGTGTGAGGGGCGTGGTCAGCCACTTGAATGGGACAGCCTGCATGGACACCTGTGAGGGGCGTGGTCAGCCCCATGAATGGGACGGCCTGCACTGACACCTGTGTGAGGGGCGTGGTCAGCCACGTGAATGGGACGGCCTGCATTGACACCTGTGTGAGGGGCGTGGTCAGCCCCATGAATAGGACGGCCTGCATTGATACCTGTGTGAGGGGCGTGGTCAGCCACTTGAATGGGACAGCCTGCATGGACACCTGTGAGGGGCGTGGTCAGCCCCATGAATGGGACGGCCTGCACTGACACCTGTGTGAGGGGCGTGGTCAGCCACGTGAATGGGACGGCCTGCATTGACACCTGTGTGAGGGGCGTGGTCAGCCACGTGAATGGGACGGCCTGCATTGACACCTGTGTGAGGGGCGTGGTCAGCCCCATGAATGGGACGGCCTGCATGGACACCTGTGTGAGGGGCGTGGTCAGCCCCATGAATGGGACGGCCTGCATGGACACCTGTGTGAGGGGCGTGGTCAGCCACATGAATGGGACAGCCTGCATGGACACCTGTGTGAGGGGTGTGGTCAGCCACGTGAATGGGACGGCCTGCATTGATACCTGTGTGAGGGGCGTGGTCAGCCACGTGAATGGGACGGCCTGCATTGATACCTGTGTGAGGGGCGTGGTCAGCCACGTGAATGGGACAGCCTGCATGGACACCTGTGTGAGGGGCGTGGTCAGCCACGTGAATGGGACAGCCTGCATTGATACCTGTACACATCCCATGCGGCTGAGCTGCTGTCATATGCCATTTTGTTTTTTTGAGTTTATTTTTAATTTAAAGTGTTATTAAACACCCAACTTTCATTTCTAGTGAGCTGACCTAGGTGCGGGGGGGGGGGGGGGGGGGTCACTGAGTATTTCTCATGAGAAGGTGCTGCTGCACAGTGCTGGAGGTTTCAGGTCCTCAGTATTCCCGGGAGAAGCTCGGTGACATCCCCCGCACAGGATGCAGCTGGGAAGCGGGGGAAGGGTGAATAGTTGACTTTTCTAGCATTATGCTTTTATAACCCCGAAGACACAAAACTCTCACCAGCTCTCCCTCCGCTCCTCCAAAGTCCAGGTACAGGTGTTTGCTTCCATCATCGGCTGACATTCGGAGCTTTTCAAAAGGATATCTGTGAATGACGGGTCCCGAGGGGCCCCCCCGACAAACTGTGAACCCCGAATCAAAGTGGATGGAGAGTGAGACGGCTTCCCCGCGTAGAGTGCAGGCTGTGGAGGAATTACAAAGATTTAATGTCAGCCCAAGTTCTGCACCTCGTGGTCCCTGCATTGGTGGTCTTTAGGGGGTCACAGCAGGGGGTCCGGTGCGTCCCGGTTCACCATTTCAGGTCCGAATTTTTGCCTGAATTCGGACCTGAAACAGTCAAAAACACACACAGGACCAGTCTGCGGTGCGCTCCATGGAGAGCCAATCACAGTCTCCTGAACTGCGGATCGGATGCAGGGAAAGCCACATATATAAAGTGTGATCCGTCTAAATCCCTCCTTGTGTCACTTTGCAGGACCTTGGATCCCAATCGAAGGCTGAACATCATCTGTGAAAAGGCTCCCCCCTCCCCCCTTCACTGCCGTCATTCTGGAGTCTCCATTACCCAACAAAGTCTGGCCGTCTAACAGGAAGCCCCTCCCGGCTTTTATTACCAAGATGGGTTCCAGACATGGAGGTTCTATGGCCAGCCTGAGTCTAGAACACGTGGACCACACAGGCTCTGCTCCCTGTTACTGCACTACTATGGTGGTCCCCACGTGACTTCTCGCACAATTCATCCCTGTGATGTACAGAGGGGTGCCCACCGAGGACTACTCCCCTCCCCCAACCTCCCCAGGAAAACAGTCACTTACTGATGGTGACCTCTCTTGTGAGTTCTGCTGCAGCATGGCAGCCTTGCACCATCGCCCGAGTCCATGCAGAGAGGTCCCTCTGATTCTCCACACGGAAGACACGCATGTCAATGCCCTGAGGACACCCCGTGCGGGTGGTAAATGTTAGGTGCGGTTCCAGAGAGGGGGAGGTGCGCCCAGGACCGGAGTGCACCAACCTGGAAGGAGATCGGGAAATGACAGTTACACAAAGAAAAAAACTTTATACGTAAATCAATAAAATGACAATGGGCCGTTTGTGGATGGAAATAATCTGCTCCATGAGACTTCTTCCCGGGGGAAGCGTTTTTAGGGGACACTCCCCCCTCTGTAATACAATCTATTCTCCTCCCAGCCTGGTCCTAGAACTCCTCCCTCAGCCGCCATTCCCTACAATGGAAGCCAATCAGCAGCTCCGGATTTCTTTTGATGTCAAATCCGTTGTAAAGATTTCAGGTTTTTTTTACCTCAATTCATTCTCTGCATTCATTAAAGTAACAAAAAGTTTTTGTACTTAGCAACAACCCCCCCACCCCCACCTCTAAATACTTACCTGAGCCCCATCTCCATCCAGCGCTGCTCTCTCCTTCCACACTGGGCTCAGTGAGAGCAGGGGCAGCCATTGGCTCAAATCCAGTGAGGAGGGAGCGGGGGCAGGGCAGAGCCTGTCAATAGATGAACACAGTGTGGCTCAGGATCAAGCACACATGATTGCCCCCCCCCCATATCAAGTGGCTTGCTATAGGGGCACTTGGAAGGCGGGGGACCAAAGAAAAGGGGAATCGGGGCTGTTCAGTCCAATACATTATACAGGGCAGGTAAGCATGACAAGTTTGGTTTTTTGCAATGGACCTTTACAATAACTTTAGGTTCTGGCCGCGCATGCGCAAAGGATGAAGTGCAGGACAGCAAAGAGTCTGGAAAAAAAAAAAAAAAGTGTCAACTAACTGACAGACCCCATTGAAGGTACTTACCTGACAATGTAATGGTGGGGGGTTGTATTTCAGGTTAGTAAATAGCATGCTGGGAGGAGGGGCTCTTATAAGATTGGGTGGATAAGGCCTTCCATGTGTCAGAGGAAATTTCCCCATTTAAAGCGATCGACCTTGAGACCAAATTCCTATAACAAGAGTCATATATAGAAATCATCCTCAATCGGAGATTCATCGCTCTTATTGTATGTCATACACATACACTTCCGTCTCCTCCATTTCCTAAAGGGAATGTAGAGTGTCCCTTAAATAAAAGTCTTGTAACCCTATAACCTAGTGACGGGTTAGACCCTCCGTCAGCCTTTATCTGCCCCTCTCAGGAGACTGAAGGTGAGGGACATCTACAGTGGTCACCAGAACAGGAATAGAGGGGAAATCCTTCAATGGGGACAATTCTTTGGGTGACCTGTGGGGGGCGTGTTCTCAGGCGTTTGCATCAAACGAGTATTTATTCCTATACAGGTCTATGGGAACGGCAGCTGTCAATGATGCCAATCACCACCAATCCTGGAAATACAGAGCCTAAAGCTGAATTATGCAATCTGATTGTACAATCTTCTTCAGATCTACCATCCACTGTATGTAGTATAAACGATTACATAGCCTTGGGGATTATACAATTCATTTGGATTTCCTCAGTTGGACACAGATTGCAACATAAATGTCTGTAGATGTCTTCTTTATTAGCGTCAGGACTAAATACATTAAAAATATGAAATGCTTTTTCAGGCAGCATATGGAGCTTTAGGCTCTTTTTCTGCATTTTCTATGCTCTCTATTTTCTTCTTTGATGTAAAAGTCCATTACTAGACCTCAATAGCTCAGACTTACAGGCTCCTCCATAGGTCCATAGGCTCCGGCCAATGAGAGTATGCACCTGAAGGGAGCTACTTTTCTGTGCTGTCCCTTTAGCTAACCCGTCGTGTTCTGGGAATTCTTTGTTGTCACGTACAGGTTTTTTCCTTTAACTTATACAAAGATTGTACATGTAGTACCCTCTACCTGAAGGTAGGTGCTAGAATAGTATTTTTCGATAGCTCAGGGTCCAAGTAAAGGTAAATTTAGCCAGGCCTGTGCTATAGGCTGGGCCTGGTTGTTGTGATTTGGGACTGGGAGTGTTCAGTGCAGTGGGGGGGTGTGACCACCTGCGCTCTGACTCAGAGGCACCTCCCCTGCTTTCAGACAGATTGTTCTGGAAGAGAAGTTGGAGCTGAGGTTTGAGTGGCAGGCAGCTCATGTGAGGGGATTCTATTCTTATCACGGATTCTGGATCAATTTTTTTGTTATATTTATGAACTTTTTATCTTTTGAAATGCACTAGGTGTGATGGGACTTTTTGTATGAACCTCTTTTTCGTTTATATGGTACTATCACTTGATTAATTTGAATATCACACACTCTTCTAGTGATCACAAAATATTTTCTATATGGTATGTTTTCATGATATATTGTGTTGCATTTACTAATTTTTTTGGTTTCATTAGTCCTTTTGTTAATTTGTCCACACGTTTTTTTCACACATTGGTTATCCTTAGCGCTGCATTGTTTTTTATCACAGCTCATGTGAGGGGCCCTGACCAATCACCCTTTGGTATTGGCAGGGGGCAGGCCTCCCACACAATCTGAGGTCACATGTTGCTAGGGAGGAGTTCTGAAAAGCAGGGACAGAATGGAGTATTGAGTTTCTGATCCGGGTGTCCCCACATGGGGATGCGCCGAGCGCGGAGGAGGGATGGAGGAACCGCTAGTAGGGAGTCCTAGATCTTCATCTCTAAGAAGTATCAAGCTGCTGTGACCGGGGAACACAGGACTTGCATGCTGGAGAAGATCAGAATGGAGGAAGTAGCAGTCAAGTGGAGCAGAGTAGAGTAGCATTCTGTGACCGGGACATAGAACTATTATCCTCTAATGCTGTGGCCGGCTCTGTAATGGTTTTGCACATTGCAGACCGATCCTCCTCTTCTCAGGTTCCCTGCCGTCACTCCAAGCCCCTCCCCCTTACCAAGTTTTCCTACAGCAAGCCACTTACTATGGGGGGCACTCGTGCATGCTCACCCAAGCCGATTCTGTGTGTCCATAAGACACACCCCCTCCCCCTCCTCACTGGCTGCGATTGCTGCTGCTGTATCTGAGCCAATGAGGAGGAAGAAAGCCAAGAGATTCGCTGATCTTGTGCACATCGCTGATTGGAGATCGGGATCAGGTAAGTGTAAGGGGGGCTGGGGGGGAGATGCTTGAAGGTGATTTTGTACCTTAATGTACAGAATGCATTAAAGTTAAAAAAAAAATAAATAAAAAAAAAAACCATCTGCATTTAGAACCACTTTGAAAATAAATAAATAAGTAAATAAATAAATAAATAAATAAATAAAAATGTACACACACATCCTCTATATCTCTATCATACACACACACACACACATATTAAAAACATCAATTCAAAACCACTATAGGCTCCCTTTCCTAAGACATCTGTCCAATTACTGGCTGATCAAAAATCTAGAAAGATCTGTACACAAACATCCACTGACAATGACATCACAACTGGGAGATAAGAAGAAAGATTGCATCACTTCCTCCAACACTGAACAGGAAGCAAAGAGATTATGAATGAAGAAAGATCATACATGACAGAAGTTCGTAACAGAATACTTGGGGGACACAGGCAACACCGGGGGGACACAGGCAACGGGGACACAGGCGACGACGGGGGGCACTTGGGGGACACAGGCGACGACGGGGGGCACTTGGGGGACACAGGCGACGACGGGGGGGCACTTGGGGGACACAGGCGACGACGGGGGGGCACTTGGGGGACACAGGCGACGACGGGGGGGCACTTGGGGGACACAGGCGACGGAGGAACACTTGGGGGGCACAGGCGACGGAGGAACACTTGGGGGGCACAGGCGACGGAGGAACACTTGGGGGGCACAGGCGACGGAGGAACACTTGGGGGGCACAGGCGACGGAGGAACACTTGGGGGGCACAGGCGACGGAGGAACACTTGGGGGGCACAGGCGACGGAGGAACACTTGGGGGGCACAGGCGACGGAGGAACACTTGGGGGGCACAGGCGACGGAGGAACACTTGGGGGGCACAGGCGACGGAGGAACACTTGGGGGACACAGGCGACGGAGGAACACTTGGGGGACACAGGCGACGGAGGAACACTTGGGGGACACAGGCGACGGAGGAACACTTGGGGGACACAGGCGACGGAGGAACACTTGGGGGACACAGGCGACGGAGGAACACTTGGGGGACACAGGCGACGGAGGAACACTTGGGGGACACAGGCGACGGAGGAACACTTGGGGGACACAGGCGACGGAGGAACACTTGGGGGACACAGGCGACGGAGGAACACTTGGGGGACACAGGCGACGGAGGAACACTTGGGGGACACAGGCGACGGAGGAACACTTGGGGGACACAGGCGACGGAGGAACACTTGGGGGACACAGGCGGGTTACCTGGTGGAGATAAGTGGCAGCTTGTGTTTGGGGTTCGCCCATTCCTCTCGCGTCCTCGGCATTGCGCTAAAGAGCAGAAAATCCCTCTGTGAGACGACTGCCAGGATTGGATTCCATAACGCCCTCCCGTCGTCCTGCGACACCTGCGCACAGCAAACGCACAGCCAGTAAGTCCTCACAAACTCATTGAGAACAAGTGTGGGGGATGGGAAGCGGAGTTTCCGTTCTTTGTCAAATCTGCGCTAAAAAGAAAACATCTACAGAAGAATTCCGACTGAAAACATTTGGTTCAGGAATGATCGTTCCGTTGTGGAATCATTAGTGAAGTCAATCGATTTTCATTTTTGAGGAAATTCCAAGTAGCGGGATGGAAAGTTCTCTCAAATGAAAACATTTCTATCAATGTCTGCGGGAAATTACATTCATTGCAAAATCGTAAGTAAGTTCCCCAGGTCATCAGAAATACAGAAGAGAATGTTCTCTCTCATCTCCCCGGCTTCAGCTGGGAATCATAAATAATAGACTACAGTTTTTCCCTTTTTCCTTCCTTACATCTCAGTGCTGCTGATCTCTTGCAGCCTCTTTGCAGCCAATTCCTATGTCCATACCCTCCAGCAATGGCATTTCACAGGGTGGATTTCCGGATGGGGACACCAGTGGGGGGTCTGTGTAATGTGCTGATATGGTCACTTATAGTCTCCAGGGCATGTGATTGGGTGATGACACCGGGGAGCAAATGACAGAGTGTTGTCACCCTATAACAGGAAGTGCCTGGCTAACGATACCTAATCTTATAAAATATCCCCTCCCCCTTATGCTACCCGTTTACCCTACGTTAAAAAAAAAAAGTGTATACTTACCTTTTTTTCAGTCCGCTTTGATCACATGATTCCCGGTGTCAGTAAGTGGCCAGCTGCAGGGGAGAGGTGAACGCTGAATGAGGACTTGGAGTTCTGGGAGCTGCAATGTCACCCATAGCTCAGCTGTTGTTGGCACTCGCTCTTCTCCCCTGCAGCCGGGTGCTCACGACAATGGAGCCGCAGGATCACACCACACCGGACCCGAGCCGCAGGATCACACCACACCGGACCCGAGCCGCAGGATCACACCACACCGGACCCGAGCCGCAGGATCACACCACACCGGACCCGAGCCGCAGGATCACACCACACCGGACCCGAGCCGCAGGATCACACCACACCGGACCCGAGCCGCAGGATCACACCACACCGGACCCGAGCCGCAGGATCACACCACACCGGACCCGAGCCGCAGGATCACACCACACCGGACCCGAGCCGCAGGATCACACCACACCGGACCCGAGCCACAGGATCACACCACACCGGACCCGAGCCGCAGGATCACACCACACCGGACCCGAGCCGCAGGATCACACCACACTGGAGCCGAGCCGCAGGATCACACCACACTGGAGCCGAGCCGCAGGATCACACCACACCGGACCCGAGCCGCAGGGTCACACCACACCGGACCCGAGCCGCAGGATCACACCACACCGGACCCGAGCCGCAGGATCACACCACACCGGACCCGAGCCGCAGGATCACACCACACCGGACCCGAGCCGCAGGATCACACCACACTGGAGCCGAGCCGCAGGATCACACCACACTGGAGCCGAGCCGCAGGATCACACCACACCGGACCCGAGCCGCAGGGTCACACCACACCGGACCCGAGCCGCAGGGTCACACCACACCGGACCCGAGCCGCAGGGTCACACCACACCGGACCCGAGCCGCAGGGTCACACCACACCGGACCCGAGCCGCAGGGTCACACCACACCGGAGCCGAGCCGCAGGATCACACCACACCGGAGCCGAGCCGCAGGATCACACCGGAGCCGAGCCGCAGGATCACACCACACCGGAGCCGAGCCGCAGGATCACACCACACCGGAGCCGAGCCGCAGGATCACACCGGACCCGAGCCGCAGGATCACACCACACCGGAGCCGAGCCGCAGGATCACACCGGACCCGAGCCGCAGGATCACACCACACCGGACCCGAGCCGCAGGATCACACCACACCGGACCCGAGCCGCAGGATCGCACCACACCGGAGCCGAGCCGCAGAGTCGCACCACACCGGACCCGAGCCGCAGAGTCGCACCACACCGGACCCGAGCCGCAGAGTCGCACCACACCGGACCCGAGCCGCAGAGTCGCACCACACCGGACCCGAGCCGCAGGGTCACACCACACCAGACCCGAGCCGCAGGGTCACACCACACCGGACCTGAGCCGCAGGATCACACCACACCGGACCCGAGCCGCAGAGTCGCACCACACCGGACCCGAGCCGCAGAGTCGCACCACACCGGACCCGAGCCGCAGAGTCGCACCACACCGGACCCGAGCCGCAGAGTCGCACCACACCGGACCCGAGCCGCAGAGTCGCACCACACCGGACCCGAGCCGCAGGGTCGCACCACACCAGACCCGAGCCGCAGGGTCACACCACACCGGACCTGAGCCGCAGGATCACACCACACCGGAGCCGCAGGATCACACCACACCGGAGCCGAGCCGCAGGATCACACCACACCGGAGCCGCAGGATCACACCACACCGGAGCCGAGCCGCAGGATCACACCACACCGGACCCGAGCCGCAGGATCACACCACACCGGGCCCGAGCCGCAGGATCACACCGGACCCGAGCCGCAGGATCACACCGGACCCGAGCCGCAGGATCACACAACCAGAGCAAGCTGGGGGGGTTTGCAGACACATTTCTAACACTGGGATTCCTAACCAACATCACCATTTTAAGGCCGGATATTATTTTAAGGACCTGAAATGACCTCTCCCCAATTCCAATACTAAACCCAGACAGTCAGCATAACTACCAGGCAATTGGAATTTCTAGAAAAGAGGTAAGTGGCCCCCATATTTCTCTGATATCAGGTTAGTGAAAGGAATGAATGCTGTGTGGCTGGAGAAGGAGATCTTCAGACCGGGTTACATACAATCAGATCTATGGAAAATGGTCACGTCTGGCCACATTCAGGTATAATATGGAGGAATGGAGGCTCACCTGTTCTGCCACCCAGCCTAAGTGCCTGAGGTCTTCGCTGGCAGCTCCCAGCATGCACTGCGTCTCCGCCAGCACCTGCGGCAGCAGCGCCGTGATGTTATTGTGCAGGGCCTGCGACCAGGACAACGCGGAGGCGGAGTCTCTACAGCGGAGAACGATGGAGTGACACCCATCAGGAGAGCGAAGTTCCACCAGCCTGGAAGAGATCTGGATGTGAGAAGGAGAGAGAGGAGAGGTACACGTGACGTACCTCCCACAGCGACATACAGACACCGGCGCGTCTCGTACACGTGACGTACCTCCCACAGGGACATACAGACACCGGCGCGTCACGTAGACGTGACGTACCTCCCACAGCGACATACAGACACCGGCGCGTCTCGTACACGTGACGTACCTCCCACAGCGACATACAGACACCGGCGTGTCACGCACACATGACGTACCTCCCACAGTGACATACACAGGCGTGTCATGCACACATGACGTACCTGCCACAGTGACATACACAGGCGTGTCACGCACACATGACGTACCTCCCACAGTGACATACACAGGCGTGTCATGCACACATGACGTACCTGCCACAGTGACAGACACAGGCGTGTCACGCACACATGACGTACCTGCCACAGTGACATACAGACACAGGCGAGTCGCGCACACATGACGTACCTGCCACAGTGACATACAGACACAGGCGAGTCGCGCACACATGACGTACCTCCCACAGTGACATACACAGGCGCGTCGCACACACATGACGTACCTCCCACAGCGAAATACAGACACAGGCACGTCGCGCACACATGACGTACCTCCCACAGCGAAATACAGACACAGGCACGTCGCGCACACATGGCCACTCACCGTCCCTCCGGGTCGAACATGCTCAGGTTTCTGGCCGCATAGCACATTTTTAGGGGGATCACTTTGCAGTCCCTGGAGCCGTGTTTGGGGGAGTCGTTTTTGGATGAGCCATGCTGGGGGGAGCCAGATGGATCGCCAGGTGATGGATCGCTCAGGTCAGAATCATCCCAGGGAAGATCGCCAACGAGGGAAGCTTTCCGGATGAAGGGAGACACGTCCTGCAGGAAGCGCACTGCGGGGAGAAAAACAAAACATGGCGTCACGCAGAGAACAGAGAGCGAGAACGCCAAATATTAGGTGACTGACAGCAGGACTAACATGAGGGGGTGCCTGAAAAGAGAAAGTGTCTGTGCTGCCCCATGCGTTGTACACACAGAGCTCACTAAACAAGGGGCGTATTCTATTCCTGAGGGCAGAACAGCGACGGCGTCACACACTTCACCGTCACGGCTTTGGGATTGGAAATAAAAGGGGAAATATGATTGGTTGATTTGGACAACATTTCCTTTCCTTCAGATTGTCCAATTCCGGTTTGTCAAAATAAGAGACCGCACTGGGGGTCTGCAGGTGTAACTCCTCCCCACTTTCAGTGAATTGGCCAATTATGATTGAGCCTGCAATATACCAAAAAACGCCTTCATCTGATTGGTTCAGGTTTGAGTCTATCCTGTGACAGGACAATGCATGAATCCAATCACATCTTCTACCCGGCCTTCAGGATATTCAAGGAGGTTATAACCTTGTGCACACGAGGCGTTTCTACAGCCACTTTTACCAGCAGCAGACTTTTTTTTGTAGCTTAAAAACGCCTCTCCGTGTTATTCTATGTGTCCATGCACACAGACTATTAGGAGCTGTAAGTGGCAGAGCCTTTTTCAAGCTGCAAAAAAAAAAAAACACACGCAGGGCCGGTGCGTTCCAAGGACCGGTATTACAGCTGTAAAAACATCCGACGCTGTTAACTTCGGTCTGGATTTTGAGGGGAACAAGGGGCGGGGTCTCGTGACATCACCAAATGGCCACACCCCATGGTTATAGGAGAACCGCCAGAGAGCGTTAAAGGAGGACTGGGTCAGCGGCAGAGAAGATAGCAGCAGTGGAGAAGACTGGAGGGAGAAGTCACATTGAAGATTTTAATAGAGGACTTGTCAAAACCGTTTCTAGTCTTTAATAAGAGTACACTGTCTTTTTTGGGGGTGAATGGGTAGGGGTACAATGTACACCATACTCATTCAGATGGGACCCACCCTTTGTTAAAAGGTGGCCTCCAGATTCCGATAAGTCCCCTGCCCACCGACCCCCACAACCACCACCCAGGGTTGTCGGGAAGAGGCCCTTATTCCCATCAACATGGGAACAAGGTGCTTTGGGGTGGGAGGGCACAAAACCCCCCTGCCCCAAAGCACCCAACCCCCCATGTTGAGGGCATGTGGCCTAGTATGGTCTGGGGGGTAGGGGGCCTGCCAGGCTGCATGCTCGGATAAGGGTCTAATATGGATTTTGGTGGGATCCCAAGCCTTTTTACCATGGGGCTTCCCCTTAAAATCCATACCAGACCAAAGGGTCTGGCACGGTTTTGGGGGGGGGACCCCATGCCATTTTTTTTTTCTAATTATGGGGTTCCTCTTCAAGATCCTCAGAGCACAAGTCAGATTTTGATGATCCAACTTAGGATGAGACTTCTATTCAAATCAAATGGGCTGAAAGTCGGATCAGTAGACGGCTCTCATAGGGAACGATCGATTTTGAATAGAGGCAAAGAAATGCTGCTAAAAGCGTATGCAGCTAAATGCACATTAACGCTAATTAAAAGCTACTAAAAGCACGTCTTTAGAGCTGCTTTTTCCTGGCATCAGTAGTGGCATTGCAGCTCGTTTACGCCCTGCATGCATGAGGCCTAAAGGAAACCTGAGGAATAGGGAGGCTGCCACGGACCTCCGTCCTCAACAGGATTACATCCCCCGTAAATGCTTCCTTTGTCCGGTACTAACCCGATCCAAGAACCCTTAGCCCACCCAGTCACTAGCCGTAACTCAGTGTAGGGTGAAAACAAGACTGTTTATTCAAACACATGTAACAACAGATATTCACTCAGGGACAATGCCCCCTTAGGGATTCAGGGCGGGGTAAATTGTCCAATCAGCAATAAGGAACACACAGGCATTCAAATAATAGACCAGCTTATCAGCAGGGAGGGCTGTTG
>JBBHAA010003702.1:27500-43588 GCA_037953035.1 Aquarana catesbeiana | reverse complement strand
AGATAAGTGTCGGGGGTGATTTGTTCTTGGGGGGGTTGTGCTGGGGAGGAGGAAGATTAGTTTTGGGGGTTGATTTGTTCTTGGGGGAGGGGATTGTGCTGGGGAGGAGGAGGAAGATTAGTGTCGGGGGGGTGATTTGTTCTTGGGGGGTTGTGCTGGGCAGGAGGAGGAAGATTAATGTTGGGGGATGGTTCATTCTGTGGGGGGTTGTGCTGGGGAGGAGGAGGAAGATTAGTGTCGGGGGATTGTGCTGGGCTGGTGGTGGAAGATTAGTGTTGGGGGGCGATTTGTTCTGGGGGGGTGTGCTGGGGAGGAGGAGGAAGATTAGTGTTGGCGGGTGATTTTTTCTGGGGGGGTGTGCTGGGCAGGAGGAGGAAGATTAGTGTCGGGGGGTGGTTTGTTCTTGGGGGGGTGTGCTGGGGAGGAGGAGGAAGATTAGTGTTGGCGGGTGATTTGTTCTGGGGGGGGTTTGTGCTGGGGAGGAGGAGGAACATTAGTGTTGGTGGGTGGTTTGTTCTTGGAGGGGGGGGTTGTGCTGGGGAGGCGGAGGAAGATTAGTGTCGGGGGGTGATTTGTTCTTGGGGGGGTTGTGCTGGGATGGAGGAGGAAGATTAGTGTCGGGGGGATTGTACTGGGCAGGAGGTGGAAGATTAGTGTTGGGGGGCGATTTGTTCTTGGGGGGGTGTGCTGAGGAGGAGGAGGAACATTAGTGTTGGGGGGTGATTTGTTCTTGGGGGGGGTTGTGCTGGGGAGGAGGAGGAACATTAGTGTTGGTGGGTGGTTTGTTCTTGAAGGGGGGGTTGTGCTGGGGGGGAGGAGGAAGATTAGTGTTGGGGGGTGATTTGTTCTTGGGAGGGTTGTGCTGGGGTGGAGGAGGAACATTAGTGTTGGTGGGTGGTTTGTTCTTGGGGGGGGGGGTTGTCCTGGGGAGGAGGAGGAAGATTAGTGTCGGGGGGTGATTTGTTCTTGGGGGGGTTGTGCTGGGGAGGAGGAGGAACATTAGTGTTGGTGGGTGGTTTGTTCTTGGAGGGGGGGGGTGCTGGGGAGGAGGAGGAAGATTAGTGTTGGCGGGTGATTTGTTCTGGGGGGGGGTTTGTGCTGGGGAGGAGGAGGAACATTAGTGTTGGTGGGTGGTTTGTTCTTGGAGGGGGGGTTGTGCTGGGGAGGAGGAGGAAGATTAGTGTCGGGGGGTGATTTGTTCTTGGGGGGGGTTGTGCTGGGGAGGAGGAGGAACATTAGTGTTGGTGGGTGGTTTGTTCTTGAAGGGGGGGGTTGTGCTGGGGGGGAGGAGGAAGATTAGTGTCGGGGGTGATTTGTTCTTGGGAGGGTTGTGCTGGGGTGGAGGAGGAACATTAGTGTTGGTGGGTGGTTTGTTCTTGGGGGGGTTGTCCTGGGGAGGAGGAGGAAGATTAGTGTCGGGGGGTGATTTGTTCTTGGGGGGGTTGTGCTGGGGAGGAGGAGGAACATTAGTGTTGGTGGGTGGTTTGTTCTTGGAGGGGGGGGGGTGCTGGGGAGGAGGAGGAAGATTAGTGTTGGCGGGTGATTTGTTCTGGGGGGGTTTGTGCTGGGGAGGAGGAGGAACATTAGTGTTGGTGGGTGGTTTGTTCTTGGAGGGGGGGTTGTGCTGGGGAGGAGGAGGAAGATTAGTGTCGGGGGGTGATTTGTTCTTGGGGGGGTTGTGCTGGGATGGAGGAGGAAGATTAGTGTCGGGGGGATTGTGCTGGGCAGGAGGTGGAAGATTAGTGTTGGGGGGCGATTTGTTCTTGGGGGGGTGTACTGAGGAGGAGGAGGAAGATTAGTGTTGGTGGGTGATTTGTTCTGGGGGGTTTGTGCTGGGGAGGAGGAGGAAGATTAGTGTTGGGGGGGTGATTTGTTCTTGGGGGGGTTGTGCTGGGGTGGAGGAGGAAGATTAGTGTCTGGGGGATTTTGCTGGGCAGGAGGTGGAAGATTAGTGTTGGGGGGCGATTTGTTCTTGGGGGGGTGCTGGGGAGGAGGAGGAAGATTAGTGTTGGTGGGTGATTTGTTCTGGGGGGGGGGTTTGTGCTGGGGAGGAGGAGGAAGATTAGTGTTGGGGGAGATTTGTGTTTGGGGAGTATTTTTTGCGGTGATGGGTCCTTAGAAGGGGGGTAGATTTTTTCTGAGGGAGGGGGTATGTGAGGGGCAATATTTGTGCTTAGAGAATGAGGTGAAGGTAGTTTGCCCTGGTTGGATATTTGCTTGGGAGAGGGTGAGATAGTGGGGAGATTTCTTATGGGAGGAAGAGAGGGTTTGCTACACTCATGTCCTCTGGGTGTCGGAAGTCACCCCCAGGTCTTTCACTACCCTATTGTCGCCCCCTTTTGTCAGGGTGGGCAATGATTTTTCAATACCCATTTGTCAATTTTTAATGATCTTGTGCCCAGTCTTGTCTCATTTCCCGCTCTTAGAAGACAGCGGTGAATCCAGCCGGGTCTTCTGCTGCTGGAACCATTCACTTGATGTTCTGAGAGATGGCCTTCTGTCACGGAGTTTAGTGGACTCCGGGGCAAACAGCTGACTAACAGGCAGGACTGATGGAGCGGGTGTCAGTACTAAGACAGATGGTCAGAGCAGACAGCGATGGAGTCAGCGGGTCTATGGTTCGATCAGGCACAGATGAACCATTCCTGAACAGTGCAGGGACCATATAAGCTGACAATGACTGACAAGAGCAGAGATAACGGGACCAGGATCAGGATAAGCACAGACAACCTGAAACTAAATGCTGTCCAAGCACCAAAGTCATCAGGACATGGCCTGTCAGACAGTCCTGAATCCAGGATTAACCCGTTCATCAGTTTTGAATGTCCAACAGTCTACTTAAGCTTTCCTGATTAGAGCAGGTGTGCGCTTCAGAGAACTGAGCTGCAGTGCTGCATAATTGTAACTGTGGTCACTAATGCCTAAACCTAAGGTAGGAGCTGCGGTCAATAAGACATTAACCAGTTGCCAACCACCCAACTGGGAAAAATTGTCATTACTTTGACGTTAAATACCGGGGTTATGGCTGCAGCTAGATGCCGTAATCCCTGTATAATTTTTTTCCTCAGGCGCCAGTCTTTCAGATAAAGGTGGTCAGAGCGGCGCATTCACTTTCCAGTGGTTCCCGGGCTTACCTAGGCGACCGGTAGCTCCGGGAACCGATCTGGTGCTGGAGGCGGCTGGGCACAGAGATGGCCTTCACTCATCTCTATGACCTAGGAGGACCTGAGCGAGTTTTTATGAATAAAAGTTTTTCATAGATTTTCATGGTAAAATTTTGCAAACAGGTACCTTTTCTCCTTCACTGATGGGCACTGATAGGCTGCACTGATGGGCATTGATGAGGCTGCACTGATGGGCAGGACTGATAGGCAACTTTGATGGGCACTGATAAGGGACACTAATAGGTCACACTGATGGGCACTGACAGGCTGCACTGATGGGCACTGATTGGCAGCACTGGTGGGCACTATTAGGCAGCACTAATGTGCACTGATAGGCAGCACTGATAGGTGACACTGATGAGGAGGCACTGATGGGCACTGATTGGCAGCACTGATGAGCACTGATTGGCAGCACTGGTGGACACTATTTGGCAGCACTAGTGGGCACTGATAGGCAGCACTGATAGAAGACACTGATGAGGAGGCACTGATGGGCACTGATTGGCAGCACTGGTGGACAATGATTGGCAGCACTGGTGGGCACTGATAGGCAGCATTGATAGGTGACACTGATGAGGCACTGATGAGCACTAATTGGCAGCACTGACAAGCACTGATTGGCAGCACTGATGGACACTGATTGGCAGTACTAATGAGCACTGATTTTCTGCGCTGGTGGGCACTGATTGGCAGCACTGGTGGGCACTGATAGGCAGCACTGATAGGTGACACTGATGAGAAGGCACTGATTGGCACCACTTATGGACACTGATTGGCACCACTGGTGGGCACTGATTGGCAGCACTGGTGGGCATTGATAGGCAGCACTGATAGGTGACACTGTTGAGGAGGCACTGATTGGCACCACCGGTGGACACTGATTGGCAGCACTGGTGGGCACTGATTGACAGCACTGGTGGGCACTGATTGGCAGCACTGGTGGGCACTGATAGGCAGCACTGATAGGTGACACTGATGAGAAGGCACTGATTGGCACCACTTATGGACACTGATTGGCACCACTGGTGGGCACTGATTGGCAGCACTGGTGGGCATTGATAGGCAGCACTGATAGGTGACACTGTTGAGGAGGCACTGATTGGCACCACCGGTGGACACTGATTGGCAGCACTGGTGGGCACTGATTGACAGCACTGGTGGGAACTGGTGGACAATGATAGGCATTATCAATGTAGATGTTCCTTCCACACAAGCAAGTTTTCTGCTCTCCTCTCCTCTCAGCGTGGGGAAAGGAATAAAGATAACCGGCTTGTGTTTACATTGTGATCAGCTGTCATTGGACGCAGCTGATCATGTGGTAAAGGGCCGCTGATTGGCTCTTTACCCTGATCTGCGATCAGCTGTGTCCGTCATTCGGCTATAGAGCAGTCGGCAAGGGGTTATAGTCCATGATTTGGTAATAATCCACAAGGCAGTAAGTCCATGACTGGTAGCTATATGTCTATAGATATCCTCGGGCTCCAGTCCCCAATGCGGGCACCCCGACTGGGTTCCCACTACCAACCCCCCCCAAGGGGGTGATCCTCTCCGGCAGAGTAACAGCTATAGTTTGGCAGAGTTTCCCTGAACCAACCTTTCTGATTCGTTTGTCTTTAAATAAGCATGCAACCAGCAAAGTCAGGACTCCCCGATCTGCATACATACTTGTTTCAGGTCAGCAACTGAAAATATTAAAGTCATTGGAGTTTCATTAATCTCAGCACCGGCTGTAGGCATATACAGTATATACTGGGAGCGTGCTCATTGCATGCTGTGAGCACAGGGACCGAGCTGACACTGCTCCCGTTCACCAATTAGGATCAGGAGCCAGTGGGCGGAGCTTAGGAACATACATGTGGCTGCTGCAATAGCCAATCAGAGCAGCCACACGATCAAGAACTCTACCCCCCGTATCATTTTAAAATGTAATCAAAAAGAGAATGTGTAAAAAAAAAAAAAGTACTGAAAATCCAGCTGCTGAAACAAAGATAATTGGTTACTACAACTAGTGTTTTACTAGCAGAGTAGCCCCTCCCCCCCTGCCGCATACCACAGCCTGGTCCAGTTATTCAGATTAGGTCATTTTAAGTATTTTTTAATATTACTATCTCTGAGTACAATTGCTTTATAGCTAAGGCAATGTGAACAGCAATGATGAGTATTATACAGAACACAATGGCATGTTACTTTGCTGAAGTCAGGTCGCCAAAATCTTCTTTCTGATTGGCTCCTATATTGGACCGCGCTTTGCATGCTGCTGCCCTTTGCACTCGGAAGTCTTATAGCAGACAGAATAAACTTGCAAATAGGAAAGCTAAGGAAGAGGTTATTTGCTTACCTTGATGTCATGTGTGTGCTTTATCAACCTCCATAAGCAAATATTATGTTCTGCTCATTGTGAGGTTTATGTGTCGAGATTGCTGCGCGGATTGTGGCGGTTTATGAGGCCCATTATGAAGTCGGAGCATCCAGCAGCGCTGTGTGTATATTGGGATTTGTCATTGAATGGAAAAGACACAGAAGGAGATTTATCAAGAAAATCTGTGACAAAATTAGAAGCGTCTTTTGCCTCTCATTTAGGAAAGTACTATATATGTAACATAAAACAAAAATATGCAACATAAAACAACAAATATGTAACATAGAACGACAAATATGCAACATAAAACAACAAATATGTAACATAGAACAACAAATATGTAACATAGAAAAACAAATATGTAACATAGAACGACAAATATGCAACATAAAACAACAAATATGTAACATAGAACAACAAATATGTAACATAGAACAACAAATATGCAACATAAAACAACAAATATGCAACAAAGAACAACAAATATGCAACATAAAACAACAAATATGTAACATAGAACAACAAATATGTAACACAGAACAACAAATATGTAACATAGAACAACAAATATGTAACACAGAACAACAAATATGTAACACAGAACAACAAATATGTAACATAGAACAACAAATATGCAACAAAGAACAACAAATATGCAACATAAAACAACAAATATGTAACATAGAACAACAAATATGCAACATAAAACAACAAATATGTAACATAGAACAACAAATATGCAACATAAAACAACAAATATGTAACACAGAACAACAAATATGTAACACAGAACAACAAATATGTAACATAGAACGACAAATATGCAACATAAAACAACAAATATGTAACATAGAACAACAAATATGTAACATAGAACAACAAATATGTAACACAGAACAACAAATATGTAACATAGAACAACAAATATGTAACATAAAACAACAAATATGTAACATAGAACAACAAATATGTAACATAGAACAACAAATATGTAACACAGAACAACAAATATGTAACACAGAACTACAAATATGCAACAAAGAACAACAAATATGTAACATAGAACGACAAATATGCAACATAAAACAACAAATATGTAACATAGAACAACAAATATGTAACATAGAACAACAAATATGTAACACAGAACAACAAATATGTAACACAGAACAACAAATATGTAACATAGAACGACAAATATGCAACATAAAACAACAAATATGTAACATAGAACAACAAATATGTAACATAGAACAACAAATATGTAACACAGAACAACAAATATGTAACATAGAACAACAAATATGTAACATAAAACAACAAAATATGTAACATAGAACAACAAATATGTAACATAGAACAACAATATGTAACACAGAACAACAAATATGTAACATAGAACGACAAATATGCAACAAAGAACAACAAATATGCAACATAGAACAACAAATATGCAACATAGAACAACAAATATGCAACATAGAACTACAAATATGTAACATAAAACAACAAATATGCAACATAAAACAACAAATATGCAACATACACTATATTGCCAAAAGTATTGTGACACCTGCCTTCACACACACATGAAATTTAATGACATCCCAGTCTTATGCCCTGTACACACGGTCGGACATTGATCGGACATTCCGACAACAAAATCCATGAATTTTTTCTGACGGATGTTGGCTCAAACTTGTCTTGCATACACACGGTCACACAAAGTTGTCGGAAAATCCGATCGTTCTGAACGCGGTGACTTAAAACACGTACGTCGGGACTATAAACGGGGCAGTGGCCAATAGCTTTCATCTCTTTATGTATTCTGAGCATGCGTGGCACTTTGTGCGTCGGATTTGTGTACACACGATCGGAAATTCCGACAACGGACTTTGTTGTCGGAAACTTTTTATAGCCTGCTCTCAAACTTTGTGTGTCAGAAAATCCGATGGAAAATGTGTGATGGAGCCCACACACGGTCGGAATTTCCGACAACAAGGTCCTATCACACATTTTCCGTCGGAAAATCTGACCGCGTGTACAGGGCATTAGTCTCTAGGGTTCCATATTGAGTTGGCTCCGCCCTTTGCAGCTATAACAGCTTCAACTCTTCTGGGAAGGCCGTCCACAAGGTTTAGGAGTGTGTCTATGGGAATGTTTGACCATTCTTCCAGAAGAGCATTTGTGAGGTCAGGCACTGATGTTGGATGAAAAGCCCTGGCTCGCAGTCTCCGCTCTAAATTCATCCCGGGTTGAGTTCAGGACTCTGTGCAGGCCAGTCAAGTTCCTCCACCCCAAACTTGCTCATCCGTGTCTTTATGGACCTTCCTTTGTGCACTGGTCCAAATCATTTGGTGGAGGGGGAATTATGGTGTGGGGGTTGTTTTTCAGGGGTTGGCCCCTTAGTTCCAGTGAAGGGAACTCTCTTAAGCATAGGCGTGCGCAGGGGGTGTGCCGGGTGTGCCTGGGCACACCCTAATCATCCCATGGGGTGCAGATTCCCCCTGCTGATATTTCACCAAAGCCCCTCAATGGGGTTCTTAATAAAATTGTAAAAAAAATAAAATTGTAATAAAATAATTCAAAAATAAATAAAAAAACTACTGATACTGTCCACTGCCCTACTGACACCAATCTCTGCCCTACTAACACGTCCACTGCTCTACTGACACCGTCCATGTTTTTAATATATTTTTATATATATATATATATATATATATATATATACACATACACATACACACGCGCGCACACACACACGTACGTGTTTGAGCTTTGAGGTGCACACCCTAATGCAATAGGCTGCGCACACCTATGCTCTTAAGATATCAGCATACCAAGACATTTTGGACAATTTCATGTTCCCAACTTTGTGGGAACAGTTTGGGGACGGCCCCTTCCTGTTCCAACATGACTGCACACCAGTGCACAAAGCAAGGTCCATAAAGACATGGATGAGCGAGTTTGGGGTGGAGGAACTTGACTGGCCTGCACAGAGTCCTGACCTCAACCTAATAGAACACCTTTGAGATGAACCAGAGTGGAGACCGCAAGCCAGACCTTCTCATTCAACATTAGTTCCTGACCCCCCCCCCCCCGATGATGTAAGTGATGAAGATTGCAGCATGGGAGATGGTGTGCGGCCACAACAGTTTGCAGCGGGTCAGCGCTGGATAGCGTTTTAAGGATAATCCAGGAAATACATAAAAGGGGATTAAAAAAAAAAATTGTTGGGGGGAATTGAAGTTTCTCATTGACGTGCCTAAGCAACAGAGGTCACATGACCCAGACGCTGGGCTATTGCTGGGGGGGGGGCCGCCCGAAGCAGTGATTTCCCAAGGAAGGGGCCCTTCTCTTACCGATTACCACAACTTCAGATCCACTTTAATGTATATTATTGCCGGTACCATAGGTGTGCCCAGCCTATTGCATTAGGGTGTGAACCCCAAAGCTCAAACACACATGCGTGCGTGTGGGTGTGGGTATATATATATATATATATATATATATATATATATATATACTGTAGATACATAGCTCCCAACTGTCCCCGATTTCGAGGGACTGTCCCTGATTTGGAACAATGTCCCTCTTTCCTCCTCATCTGTCCCTCATTTTGCTCTGATCTATATACTTGTATATAAAATGCACTTTTCATCTTTCAAAAGGTGTTTCCCAGAGCTAAACCTTTCATCCAAATTCTAAATGGATGCATTTGTAAATTTTAAAAGCCAATATAAAAGAATAGTAGTGATAAAAAAAGCCTGTATGGATTTAATTAACCTTTTTTTTTGTGGTTAATTCTCCTTTAAGGGGGTGTGGCAGGGGGCGTGTCCTATGCCAACATACATTTTATAGTAGGTGTCCCTCATTCCCATCTCAATATGTTGGGAGGTGTGTGTATATATAGGGCAGTAGAGCAGAGATTGGTGGTCATTAGTTTATTTGTATTATTTGAATTAATTGTTTACAATTTTATTTTTATTATTATTTTTTACAATATTATTTTTTGTTATTCTTTTACAATTTTTTTAGTAGCCCCATTGGGGGGGGGGGCTTTGGTGTAATATCAGGGGTCTAAACAGGCCCCTGATGTCTCATTTTAGAGACAGAGAAAGGGACTTCCACAGGCAACAGGGGGGATGTGCACAGCATAGGGTGATTAGGCTGTGCCCAGGCACACCTTGCACAACCCGTGCGCACGCCAATGGCAGGGACTGTATGTATTATATGTATATTTTGGTTCATTTTTCAAGGATGGCATTCAGACATACCCCCCCCCCACACCCCCCCGGCAAGGTTTAAATTCCATTATATTGCTGGAACTAGAAGGCGGCTCCGTTGAAGGATACAGAGACACCGTCAATTTATGGATTGCAAAGTCGGCCATTCTATAGTAAAGGCCACAGACGCTTGGTTTTTTTTTTTTTCTTTTTTTAAAAAAGCTCTCATCTTCTCGGCGTCCCGTACGTCCATCTGCCTCTGCTTCATTGGCAGTTCTGGCGGAAGCTTTTATAGATCCTATTTTACCTTTTACTTTACAAATGTCATCCTGCGAAGATTTATTTTTTTCTTCGGTGTATAAAGTGGCACAAAGAAGTTGCAAACAATTCAATGATGCTATTTATAATATTATTATTACAATTATTGTTGTTGTTATAATTAGCATTATTATTATTATTTTTATTAATATTCAAATTAATAGTATTAAAAATAAAATTACAGTTAAAAAACACAATTGTTATTATTATTGTTATTATTATGACTATTATCAATTTAATTATTATCATTATGTTATTAAATCTAATAATCATAACAATAATAATAATTTAATTTTTTAAATTGTAATCTTAATGATAAAATATTGTAATTTTATTAATAATACTGCTAGTAATAATGTTAGTAATAATATTAATAATGGGCAACAACAATACAATTAGTATTGTTAGTAGTAGTGGTAGAAGTAGTAGCAGTATTAATAAAATTACAATTATTGTATCATTAAAATTACTATTAAAAAATACAATTATTGTTGTTCTTATTGTTATGATTATTAATAATAGTAATAGTTTTATTATTATTATTCAGATAATCATAACAATAATAACAACAATAATTGTATTTTTCATTGTAATTTGAATTATTCAGTACTTGTAATTTTATCAATACTACTACTACTTCTGTCACTGAGAGGAAGGGTGCCCCATCATTGGTGTCAGTGGGAGGAATAGTGCCCCATCATTGGTGTCAGTGGGAGGAATAGTGCCCCCTTATTGGTGTCAGTGAGAGGAATAGTGCCCCATCATTGGTGTCAGTGAGAGGAATAGTGCCCCATCATTGGTGTCAGTGGAAGGAATAGTGCGCCATCATTGGTGTCAGTGGGAGGAAGAGTGCCCCATCATTGGTGTCAGTGGGAGGAAGAGTGCCCCATCATTGGTATCAGTGGGAGGAATAGTGCCCCATCATTGGTATCAGTGGGAGGAATAGTGCCCCATCATTGGTATCAGTGGGAGGAATAGTGTCCCATCATTGGTATCAGTGGGAGGAATAGTGCCCCATCACTGGTATCAGTGGGAGGAATAGTGCCCCATCATTAGTATCAGTGGGAGGAATAGTGCCCCATCATTAGTATCAGTGGGAGGAATAGTGCCCCATCATTGGTATCAGTGGGAGGAATAGTGTCCCATCATTGGTGTCAGTGGGAGGAATAGTGCCCCATCATTGGGGTCAGTGGGAGGAATAGTGCCCCATCATTGGTATCAGTGGGAGGAATAGTGCCCCATCATTAGTATCAGTGGGAGGAATAGTGCCCTATCATTGGTATCAGTGGGAGGAATAGTGTCCCATCATTGGTGTCAGTGGGAGGAATAGTGCCCCATCATTGGTATCAGTGAGAGGAATAGTGCCCCATCATTGGTGTCAGTGGGAGAAATAGTGTCCATCATTGGTGTCAGTGGAGGAATAGTGCCCCATCATTGGTATCAGTGGGAGGAATAGTGTCCCATCATTGGTGTCAGTGGGAGGAATAGTGCCCCATCATTGGTATCAGTGGGAGGAATAGTGCCCCATCATTGGTATCAGTGGGAGGAATAGTGCCCCATCATTGGTATCAGTGGGAGGAATAGTGCCCCATCATTGGTATCAGTGGGAGGAATAGTGCCCCATCATTGGTGTCAGTGGGAGGAATAGTGCCCCATCATTGGTATCAGTGGGAGGAATAGTGCCCCATCATTGGTATCAGTGGGAGGAATAGTGTCCCATCATTGGTATCAGTGGGAGGAATAGTGCCCTTGCTGGTGATCTTTGCCTTTCCTGAGCTCGGCATGTTCTGACCTTATCTGCACATCATACAAGGTAATACGTCCTCCGCCACTAGAGATGGGAGGACTGGCGTGGCTCCTATGACTTTGGGAAAATGAAGCCCATTTATTTGATTCTTGATAGCGGCTGGAAGCCATCATATATTTTAATTTCGCAGTTTTTTTTTTTTTTCTTCGAAAATATCATTTCTGACAGTCTCTCAATTACAAAGCTGTTCCGAGCAATTTCCCCGCTCATCTTCATTGATCCAAACAAAATCTATTTTTTGCAAAAAAAAAAAAAAAAGTGTTGCCAATTATTAAAAACTCTTTTTTTTTTTTTTTTTTTTTTTTTTTTAATTTGCCAAGAAAATTGAGTTGATTGTTTCTGACACCCCAGCAAGGTGCAGCCGGGTATTTTTTTTTACTAGAAATAAGCTGAAGAAGTACATTTCCCTTCTTTTCTCTTGATATTTTTCAAAGTCCCTCAGCCCAGGCAGATAGAAAATATAGAACATTTCTGCAGCTCTGTAATTGAAAAAAATCATCTCTAACCGCTTCCCACCCGCCCAATTCTGGCAATTCTCCCATGTAAAAATCATCTCTCTCTCTCTCTTTATATATACAGTATATCACAAAAGTAAGTACACCCCCTCACATTTTTGTAAATCTTTTATTCTATCTTTTCATGTGACAACACTGAAGAAATGACACTTGTCTACAATGTAAAGTAGTGAGTGTACAGCTTGTATAACAGTGTAAATTTGCTGTCCCCTCAAAATAACTCAACACACAGCCATTAATGTCTAAACCGCTGGCAACAAAAGTCAGTACACCCCTAAGTGAAAATGTCCAAATTGGGCCCAATTAGCCATTTTCCCTCCCCGGTGTCATGTGACTCGTTAGTGTTACAAGGTCTCAGGTGTGAATGGGGAGCAGGTGTGTTCAATTTGGTGTTATCGCTCTCACTCTCTCATACTGGTCACTGGAAGTTCAACATGGCACCTCATGGCAAAGAACTCTCTGAGGATCTGAAAAAAGAATTGTTGCTCTACATAAAGATGGCCTAGGCTATAAGAAGATTGCCAAGACCCTGAAACTGATCTGCAGCACGGTGGCCAAGACCATACAGCGGTATAACAGGACAGGTTCCACTCAGAACAGGCCTCGCCATGGTCCACCAAAGAAGTTGAGGTCACGTGCTCAGCGTCATATCCAGAGGTTGTCTTTGGGAAATAGACGTATGAGTGCTGCCAGCATTGCTGCAGAGGTTGTAGGGGTGGGGGGTCAGCCTGTCAGTGCTCAGACCATACGCTGCACACTGCATCAAACTGGTCTGCATGGCTGTCATCCCAGAAGGAAGCCTCTTCTAAAGATGATGCACAAGAAAGTCCGCAAACAGTTCGCTGAAGACAAGCAGACTAAGGACATGGATTACTGGAACCATGTGCTGTGGTCTGATGAGACCAAGATAAACTTATTTGGTTCAGATGGTGACAAGCGTGTGTGGGGGCAACCAGGTGAGGAGGACAAAGACAAGTGTGTCTTGTCTACAGTCAAGCATGGTGGTGGGAGTGTCATGGTCTGGGGGCTGCATGAGTGCTGCCGGCACTGGGGGGGCTACAGATCATTGAGAGAACCATGAATGCCAACATGTACTGTGACATACTGAAGAAGAGCATGATCCCCTCCCTTCAGAGACTGGACCGCAGGGCAGTATTCCAACATGATAACCACCCCAAACACACCTCCAAGACCACCACTGCCTTGCTAAAGAAGCTGAGGGTAAAGGTGATGGACTGGCCAAGCATGTCTCCAGACCTAAACCCTATTGATCATCTGTGGGACATCCTCAAACGGAAGGTGGAGGAGCGCAAGGTCTGGCTCTTCCACTCCTCCATGACGACATCACGGAGCTGGTGGAGACATGCTTGGCCAGTCCATCAACTTTACCCTCACTCAGATACTGTGTATATATATATATATATATATATATATATATATATATATATATATTTATTTATTTAATATATACATATACACAGTATATTTTCTAGCAGAGACCCTAGAGAATAAAATGACAGTACCTGCAATTTTTTTATGTCTCATGGATTTTTGCGAACACAATTTTTTTTGGAAAAGATACACTTTAACGAATTCTAATGCAAAAAAAAAAAAAAACAACAATATATAACCCATTTTTTTGGGGTAAAATGTAAAAGATGATGTTGTGCCAAGTAAATAGATATGTAACATGTCACGCTTTAGAACTGCGCACGCTTGTGGAATGGCGCAAAACTGCGGTACCTGACAATTTCCATGGCGGGCCAATTCTGGCCTTTCTCTCCTACATGTAAAAATAATCTGTTTTTTTTTTTTTTGCTAAAAAAATTACTCAGAACCCCCAAACATTATATATATATGTATTAGCAGAGACCCTAGGGAATAAAATGGCGGTCGTCGACATTTTTTGTGTCACGTGGGTTTTGCGCAGCAATTTTCCAAAAAATTACTCAGAACCCCCAAACATTATATATATATATTTTTAGAAGTAAGAAGAAATTTTTTCATGGCACATGAGTTTTAATGCAGCAGTTTTTCTTTTTTGGGGGGGAAAAATACACTTCAAAGGGTAAAGTTCACCTTTACAGAAAAATCTGTAAGGTGAACTTACGCTGGACCCCCTCCCCATCCCCCGGTCCCGCTGACCTGGAGTCCGGCGATCACCCGCTATGACACATCGGACAGCCGCTTTACCGGTCCGGAGATTAGAAATCCCATCGGCTTAACATTTTCCATGCCGGGCCAATCCTGGCATTTCTCTCCTACATGTAAAAATCATATTTTTTTCACTGAAAAAAATCACTCAGAACCCCCAAATATTATATATATATGTATTAGCAGAGACCCTAGGGAATAAAATGGCGGTCGTCGCAATTTTTTGTGTCACGTGGGTTTTGCGCAGCAATTTTCCAAACGCTTTTTTTTTTTTTTTTTTTTTTTTACACACTTTACTGAATTTTAATGCAGAAAACCCCACAATATATAACCCAATTTTTTGTTAGGATATAAAAGATGATGTTACGCCGAGCAAATAGATACCTAACCTGTCACGCTTTAGAATTGCGCACGCTTGTGGAATGGCGACAAACTACTTAAAAATCTCCATAGGTGAACCTTTAAAAAAGGTCACTAGATGTCATGAGTCAGCTGCAGGCAGAAGGAAGCATTTCTTCAGTCCCCCCCCCCCCCCCTTAGTGATCAGACTGTACATTGTAACTTTGTAGCAAGTCACAAGGTGAGAGGCTGCAGCAGGGGGCTGATCTGTGTCAGACGTTTGTGAACACAGCCAAGAACTGCACAGACACCGGGATTTAGATGATGGTGTACGCTCTGACCTGGCAACACAGTGCTGGGAGTAGATGGTGACCCTGGATGATGCCTGAATATAAAAGGCACCGTTCTTTTGGAGAATCTTGCGATCTCTGTGGAAGGTGATACACACACACTTGAACCTTTAAAGAGTAACTTCACTTTTGTTGAGAACCCCCTCCCCCTTCCCTGGGTGATCTCTGTACATTGCAGGGATTGTAACCAACATTGTTGCAGATTCCGACCTTCTGTTATTCTGAAGAAATAGCTGTTTGTTTCTCTGTGTCCATGTGAATGGGAGTAGCTTTATAATGATCAATCAGCTGCTGCACCTGCAGGGCTCTAATGAGGGAAGTGCCCGGGTCTGCGTCCCTTTAGATGAGATTTCCCCTTTGGGAGTATCTTTCCAAAAAATGACATTTGCGTTGCAGGGGATGCCCAAAATCTGACTTGCATCTTAGGGCGATCCAATCACACAAAGCAGGAAATGACATTACTGGGAAAGGGGGGGGGGTCTGTATACCGTCTCTGTACAGAGCGCCTCCAGGTGGCCATATTGCATTTTACAGAAAATGACAGCGGCTGCAGATTGAAAAGGAATTTTTAATAACATTCAATTACAATATGACTTGTGTACCGATTTTATATGTTATATCATTTTTTTATATCGTTTTAATTTATAGATATTAATTTTTCTATATATATTCTATATATATATATATATATATATATATATATATATATATATATATATATCTATTTCTATTTTTTGCTATTTTTTGTTTTTTTTACTACAAAAGTGGAGTTACCCTTTAAATAAGAAAATAATAAAGCATGCAAAAAAAAAAAAACTGCGACACCGGACAGTTTGCTGTGCTCTAAAAATTTGCC